>JANQBM010000007.1:8716414-8726464 GCA_025594535.1 Erythroxylum domingense
GAAGTTGATAATTTTTGTGATGATCTTAATGGTCTTATTCAGGGGAAAATATTTGTCTAAGAATGCATGAACTAGCTGATCCCACGTCGTGACATTGGCTGGATTAAAGCAATGATACCAAGCCTTTACTCTATCTCTAAGAGTAAAAGGGAAAAGCCTAATTCTGACCACATCCTTCGACATCTGATGTTACTGAAAGGTATCACAGGTTTCAAGGAAGATCACTATATGTGTGTTGGGATCTTCGTTCGTTAGTCCATAAAATTGCACATTCTGTTGAAGCATATTTAAAAGGGCTGGTTTGATTTCAAATGATGTTGTTTGTATAGGTAAGCTAGCTACTCCTTGGCTAGCCGCATTAAACCTTGATCCCATGAAGTCCATAAGGGTCCATTGTTGATTTCCTTGGTTTGCTCCGTGGTCCAAATTTTGTTGAAATTCCTCGGTCATTGTTGATTTCACGATTTCTTCTTCTTCTTCATGTTGAGCTTTCCTAATGGTTCATTCTAGTCGAGTGATGTCTAAATCTAAGATTTTAGCTACATAACTCGAACCTCTCGTGACCCTTGTGTTCATGCAAGAGCACGATTTCAAAAGTAGAAAAGAAAGAATGAAACAAAAATAAATAAAAACTAACTAAATGCCTTAAACTATAGAACTAAACTAATCACCTCCCTGACAACGGCGCCAAAAACTTGATCGCAAGTTTTCAATATGTGTAAGTTCATGGGTCGTTCACGTGGTACCTAAGATGTCGATCCCATAAAGAAGGTTAATCTAATCCTAAAATCTAAGGTCAAAGCAATTCACAGTAATTCAAAGTGTAACAAAACTAAGGCAAGAATTTAATTCAATCATATAACTCAATTCCAAGAATCAATTACAAAAATATTAACAAAGTAGCTAATGCAACACACACTCAAGAATCAACCTAAAGGAACTATCAATTGAGAGAAAGGGAAATTTTTACTTATCTTTAACGCTAACCTAATTGATTATGAATTATTGGATTATTGATCCTTGACGATTCTAGGATTGATTACTCTCTCTCAAGTTATAACCATTAACCTTAAATTTTAAACCCTAATCAGATTATGAAAAATTGCAATCTCTTAATTAACAATCTATCCAAAACCTTAATTAGATCTAAAGTTGTTCAATAAACTATCGGGAATCTATGTGAAATTTCTCTTCATAAAATTATAGATTTGATTAATTTCTCGTTCTTATGCAATCACCTAACTCTTGTTAACCCAATTTAATTATTTTTCATTTGATTCACCCTCTCAATCTATTACTGAATTATGCAATCTCAAAAATCAATCACAATGAATCCAAACAACATAAAACAATCAGATTTTTATTAAATCAAAGATAAAAACAACTCGAAGATGAGTTTAGATATCCTCAACATTCACACAATCCTATCATCAACAATTATTCTAATTTTATACATTAATAAAATTAAAAATACACCAAAAACAAGATTTGAATGGATGACGGAGGCAGTAAAAGCTAGAAATCTCCGATTCCGGGAAGTACTTCATGTTGACTTCTTCGCCACGTCTCTCTTCCTTCTTCCCTTTCTCAATCTCTCGATGAACTCTCTCTAGTATTTTTCAATGGTGGCTGATGCAAAAGCTCCTCGTCTTCTTTGTCTTATTCTTTATATACCTTTTGTGGTGTTCTGGGCAGTTCTAGAGTTTTCTCTGAGTCTTAAAGGTCTAAAAACTCCCTCAAAACTTGACTTTTTTTAGTGTCTACGTGTCTACCCAATGCAGGCCACGATCGTGGGCTACATTTGAGCCTTCTATCACGATCATGGTAATAAGGCCACGATTGTGGCAATAAGGCCACTATCATGGGCCGACTCCAATGCTTTTGTCACGATCATGGCCTGGGTCGTTGTCTCTGCCCTATTGTCTTTGAAACTTCTCCATTCTTCGATGTTGATCCTAAAACAGTAACAAGCATAGCAAGGTACCTCAAAGACATAATGATTAAGCTCAAATACTTGTACTAACCTATAAAAAAATTTAAACACAATTAATTAACAAACTAACACAATTCTAACATAAACACATACTAACCAATTAAGTTAACACTTAAATATATATCAAACTAAGCCCTAAAACATGATGCAATTCACACTTATCAATCTCGCAACTTGAAATTTTGGCATTTGCACAATCGTGTACTACAGCTTCTTGCACATCATTTCTTTCTTGATCATGCATGCTATGCACAATCATAAGAAAGGTTTCACCAAAGTTCCTGCTACCCTTATGCACAATCGTGCAGGTGCACGTTCATGACCCAACTTTGTTCTCTAGCTCCTTTCTCACCTTTTCTTTAACTTTTTTGCCTCTACTCATCATCAAACATGTTAAACAAATCCTAAAACATACAATTAAGTTCACATTCTTGTCCCAACTAACAACAATCAAACAAAAAACACAAAAACACTAATAAGTGCATAAGTCTAAGTCTTAAACATAGATTATCACTTTAAGAAAATACTTAAAACACACTATAATGTATAAAAAACACACTATAACTTATACTTATCAGAATTTTTTAAATAATTATTTTACTAAACTACAAACATAAGATTGAATGTAAGATATAAATCAACAACAAACAAAATATAATAGTTTTTCAATATAATAAATAAGATTATATATTAAATTCTTATTTGTACGGAGAGCTTGTTGTACACATTTAACAATACAATATGTTAATTCATGGAATAGTAATTGTTACGAAAATATATTAATTAATTTTAATGTTGATAAAGTAGAGGATAATGTTAGAGGTCATCAATTTTACTCTCTATATCAGCCTCTAGCATACAATCGCATAAAACAGTGGCATGTATGCATACAGGAAAAGTAAAGGTAAAGTTTTACATTTTGCCGTTCCTTTATTCGTTTTTCGTTTGAATTTTGACCACTTTTTATGTGTTACTCTTGGGGGGAGGGAGGGAGAGAGACCGAGCGTATTTGGCGTGCCGGTAATCATGCGAAGTGATGGCAATCGTTAGAATGTGTAAACTAAGAATTGGGGCCTCTTGCAACGCAAAAAGGAGACAAAAGTGAAGCTGCGGTCTTCGACAGTGTCTATAAAGTGAAAGCGTACGAGTGACTATTGACTGATGCTTTTACCTGGAATTTGAATCATGTTGGTCTTGTTCCTTACAGGATCTAACCATTAACCTCGACATGCATGCCAACTTCAAATACATGGGGATATTTTATCTCTGTCATTGAGCAATTGATGTCCAAAGATATGGTACGCATTGGAAAGTAACAGTGATGTTGAAGAAAACAATGCTTTAACACTTACTATAGGTTTTGGTGTTCTAAAGAAACTAATTTAGTAACAAGATGACTGAACAAGTCGAAAAGACTGCAATGGAAGACTGGCATTGAATGGTCTGAAATTACTCTGACAGGTTTAGTTTACCGTATCATACCAAACCAATTGCTGATGTTCCCAATCAGGTTGAGTTTGTCATCAGATTCCGTTTTCCCTTATTCAAAACAGTGCCGAATCATATCATCCACAAATTTCATTTATTTATTACAAAGCTTGTGAATGAGGTTAGTGAGAATAGAATTGGAACTGGAAAAACGGTAAAGATGATTTGATTCCTTTGTCATCCATCCTAGAAGAAAATGTTCTGTCAAAGGCCCAACTTGGCCGTCAATATGTGTGTATATATATGTATGTATTAGCGACCACCATGTCTTCTTTATCTGAAATAAAGGAACTGTGTCTCTCTGATGTCATTAAGCAACCACACTACTGTTTCCACGATGGGAAGCCATAAGTGAGCTTTTGTCAATGCTGATCTGTTGTTTTAGCCAAGGATGTCACTATCTCCTAATACCCTTATTTGCCTTTATCACAGTATTCTACCATGGGTAGATTCAAAACATTCAAATGCGATGGATTTTAGAAGTAAAATCCATAATATTCTTGTTGAACAATTTTGTGTGGCTTACGCGGAGAAAACCAAGCTTGCTTTGGTGTAAAGCCAAATAAACTTAGACGGAGACTCGAAGTTGGTGTTATCTGAAGCAATGATCATCTTTTGTCGACGAAATCACAAAGAAATGATGGGCACTAATATTGTATTCAGAAAATTCTCCAAAATATTTGACTTGGTGATGAGACGAGTTTCAGACGTATAAATTTCATTTGTAGAAGAAACAATTTTGTTCACGTACAGAGATGTAGTTAAATCTAACATCTCACCGTCCTCTCTCTGACAAGGCGTACTTTTAATCTAATCTCCCCTAGTCTAATAGTTGTAATATTCTTTTTTCCACAAGATAAACTAGGGCAGACTTTAGTGTTTCTGTTGACAGGGAAACATACAAGGACTTTGAGCAAGGGACAGGCTGCATTAGTTGCATATTCCGAGGCACTATATCCATTGAATAAGCTAAGATCTTATTTTATTGCTCACTGGCTTCTCTTCTGACACAATTGGTAGTGTAACATATTTTTATTTCGTTACAAGACCCTGATAGGGCTTTGGCTGGACTATTAAAAGTTCTAAACTTTGTTTGTTAGCATAAACCTTTCTGGGGTAAACTGTAAACATATTTTGATCTTCTCTAGGTGATTGAGAATTGATTAGAACCGCCAACCGCATCTCCAGTAATTGCTACTTTTCCAACCCCGAGGAATCCAAATGAGCTTTAACATGGGAACAGTACAATAATATGAAAAGACTGATCAGTCAAGCAAGAGGGCTCAATAAACTATCCCGTGAAGTAACGCATCATCAAAACCTAAAAAGCTTGGTGTCTGCAAGGGCCAGATAGTGTAGTATAGTTTCCAGGTTTGTGCCTGCAAGGGGGCTTCATTCTTTTGTCACCATTCCAACATCTTTTGCAGGGGAAAAGGCGCATGAATGAAAAAAAAAAGGACGACATCTCCTTCAAGGGTTTTAATAAAGGACAAACAATAATATTGGTTGCCAAACTTGGATCCAATCTCAGGAAATTCTCTTCTATTAAGTCACTTTCATAGTTCTGTGTTTCTTAACTCTAGTGTTTGTCCTGCTCCGAACACATCTTCCCAAGCTTAACTTTGGAACCTTGACAATTATATATTATGGTAATCTGCTTCCCGATTTTAACAATGATTTATTTGTTGGAAAATTAAGACTAAATTTGATTTCACGCATAACGGAATAAATATGAATATTTTACATTTAATTTTTTGAAAGTTAATAGCATTTAAATTTTGCAATATGATTAATATATAAAACATAATAAATCATAAATCATAATTCGTATCTTATTACGAAATTGGATCATTTTCCTTTTTTCTTCTAATTATTTATAAAATTAGTTTATCCCAACTATTATAGTTGCACATGTATTCAGCTTCTAATAGTGTTCACAGAATGTGTTGGGAGATCTCTGCAATTGTTATATAGAAATTGGATAAAAAGTTTTTGTTCTTTTAGAGCATAAGTTTATTTATAATAGGTTTGAGATCTTTTAGTAATTCAATTAATTTTTTTTTAATATAATTAAAATTAAGTAAAATTATAATTAATTTTAATTAAATACCAATTAGGACCAAATAAGATCTAGCATCTCATATTAGTCTTTATTTATTAATTATCTTATATTTAATTATAAAGTTTTTCAACCTTTACAATTAAGTTGAACTTGATTAAAACACATTTTTCTCTCTTCAATTTATTCTTTATGTGTGACTTATTATGTTCTCAAATATGTTAGTAATGAATAAAAAATATAATCATAAATTATATTTATGATTAGATAAATTAAACGCTTTAATGCATCTTTAATTCCCTAATTAAATTATTTATATCTATATATCAAGTTTTTGCATCTAGCAATGTACCATAATAAGTTAAATATTTAGGAATGTCAAAGTGATTTTAACTAATCTTTTTGTGTATAATTTTTTTATAATTCAATCATTTTATCATGCAATGTTTTAATTAGACAAAGAACATGAAATTAATGTTTTAAGTTCAATCATATTAGTTCTCTATCATTAGTAATAGATTTAATTAATTGTATGGAAAAAGGGTCACTTTTGACCCTAAGTTTTGCACCAATCAACAAGTATGACCCAAACATTCGAACGTTAATAATTCTAACCCTAACATTTGGAAAATGTCAAAGTTTAACCCCACCCTAATGGAAAATTCAAACTGTTATGTTAAGTATCAAGTAAGCACTGACTTAGCACATTTGAAAAATAATTTTTTATTAAAATGAGTGGATCCTTGTGCCACATTAGCATTGACGTGGCAAGTGGGACCCATATTTTAATTAAATAAAAGAAAATATTAATTTATTATTAAATGTGGGACCCACCATTTTTGTTAAATGTTAAACAAACCTTAACCCAATATTTTTGTTAAGTAGAGGGATTAGATTACTGGTAAACAAAGCAATACCTTCATCGTTTTGTTTACTCTTTCTTTGAAATTTCTCCACCATCCCTCATTCCTTTGACCGTCCCTCTTCGTATTTTGTTTGAGCTTTTCATTTGTTTTCTTTGTTTCCTTCTTGTGTGATTGGGCAACATGTGATTATAGGCATCTTCGATCTGCACCCCCGCATGATCTTAAGTTCACAGGCAAGAGAGATTTTTCTCAGGTTTATGTTGCTAGTCACATTTTGAAGCTAAAGTTTATAGATATAAAAAGCCTAAGTTAAAGGAAGAATGATAGATTTAGTAGGGTTAACTGCATTGCTAAAAGCCTCAACCATCATAACCATTTTGTTTCGTTATCTGAAGAGGCTTGGCACGCTTTAGTTGGTGCTTTAATTCCTAAATATGATCTTATGGCCAAGATATCAATCATACCCCATGGCCAAGTCAGTGGTCACACATGTTTTGCTCCAAGTGAGGAGAGGTCAGAGTCTACATTGTATAGCTACTTAGAGAACCAAATGATTGTTGCACTTGGTGGAAGGTCAGTCATGAACCACTTTTTGCTATATAAGCCACTGATACAAAGTAGAAAGTGGTCATGATTTTGTGAAATCCTCTATTAACTGTTTGAAATTTTAATTTGATGTGCTTGTTAAATGCTAGTGTTTGATATACAAGAATCCATGGCAACTGTAAATGAGGTGGATTCAGAAGTTAGGGAGCTAGTGAAAAGGGCATATTTAAGGGCCAAGCAGATCATTACAACTCACATTGATATCCTTCACAAGCTACGAACTGCACTCAGATTATGATTAGTGATATAGAATCCCTTTAAGTTTTGGATAGGAGAGCATGAACAATAAAAAGTGTAAAACTGGGGCTACTTGCCTGAGAATAACATTTTATTGCAGCTTTAAAATCTTTGTCACAGAAAGTTATGTCTCCACGCTTTCTAGCATCCAACTTATCCCTTATTTGTTGAGTCCATTCTTAGAAAGATAATTTTACAACAGTTTAGTACGAGGATAAAGAAAATGATTGGTAATAAGAATAAGCAACATACCAATGAGCATTTAATCACCTCATTTATTCCTTCATCATCTTTGTAATGCACCATTACCAAAATTTGATGAATAATTGTGAGACACTTTTGTGAACATGCTTCACCTATTGGAGAAAGAGGATGATGTGGTGTGGGTGGTGCTTCTTCATGCTTTGTTATACCCAGCATCATGTGAGATGGAACCTGAAAGTAAAATCATTAAATTACAAGCAAAAAAACCATCTACAAAGTTAATAGAACTAAATGCATCTCTTGAAAAGAGGTGAATAGGGATTAATAGATTATATAAAAAAGAACATAAAGAGGGATACAATTGATGAACCAGTATTGTGTATGAATCATATTAGTAGTGCATTATTATATGCTCTAGTTTATATGATATCATCGTTTAAAAGATTATGCTCTAGTTTTCAATATATTTGAAAGCCCAAATCCTTTACACAATATCATCGTTTGTTGGATTGATCAACAAGAAGTGTATAAAGGAGTGGGCATGAAGCATCTTTAGTTACTTAGTCTGGAACTAATTTGTTCTGGAAATTTTTACCCCCAAGCATATGTTAAGCAGCAGTTAGTTAGTGGAATAATGGATACAAGTGGTTTTATAGCTAACATTACCAGATGGAAAGACACTATCAAATCTTTAAAGAACTTTTTGGGTACTTCATCCATGATGTTTTAGTAGAGGCAAGGGTTGCTGAAGATTCATAACTTTTGGAGGCCTTGCATGTTTACTCAAATGAATGCCATCTTCTGCTTTATGGTTGTATGTTTGAACAGTATCCAAATTCACTAAAATCTAATATATTTATGTAGAAGAAAAACCACCATTTAGCTGCTAGAAACGATGATCTTTGATCCACTCGTTTGATCTTTTGAATCCATCTAATGTTTTGAATTCGAACAAGTTCAAGGTCAATACTAATCTTGATGAACTCAAAGCCTCCATTTATATACTATTGTAGCTTCCAAACTATTTAACTTCTTCAAAAATAAGATTGGATGAATCTCACGGGAGTGTTAAAAGGTATACTGATTTAGTAGAAGGTGGCCCTAGGTGTGAAGATTGTAGGAAAGTAAAGAGACATACATTAAGTGAAGAAAGGAGCTTGTGCCTTTAAGGGCATTCTACAACATTAGATGTTGAAGATAGTTGGTGGGTAAGAGAGGGACCAAATTTCATAGATTCTTCAAAAGTTGATCCAGACGATAAACAAACTGATTAAGGTGGGCCCTAAATTTAATAATAAAATTAAAATTTTCTTTTATTTAATTAAAATCTAGGTACCACTTGCCATATCAATGCTGACGTGGCATAGGGACCCACTCATTTTAATAAAAAATATTTTTCGAGTGTCAGGTCAATGCTGACCTAGCACTTAACAAAGTCGTTTGAATTTTTTGTTAAGGTGGTGGGGTTAAAATTTGACGTTTTTTCAAATGTTAGGGTTAGAAATGCTAACGTCTGAATGTTTAGGCCATACTTGTCAATTACTACAAAACTGAGGGTCAAAAGTGACCCTTTTGCCGGCTAGTATTTGAAAACTATTATCAAAATGTCATTCCCCTTTGGTCAAGGATTTTCTAAATTCATATTAGTTGAGAATAATAAAACATTCTCTCTAATCAATTTAAGGTAATGAATCATATATTGATCATAAAATTACTTCCATATAGTTCATACTATATCCAATAACTACTAATTGAGATCCTTGATTATAATCGGTCAGAAGTAGTATCAAAACATAGTAATCCCTATATGAGATACTTTTGAGATCTTAAGTCAAAGGATCAATTATACAATCATCACAATGAGAATTTTCATAGACCTATGAATAATGTTCTAAATAGAATTCTCATAGGGAGTCAGTTCAGTGTACTTGTTCTCTAACAAACACTCACAGATTTGTTTAAGTATTTTCATATTTTAGTCTACGAGATCAACTACTTCCTTCATTAGGAAGAAACTGTTGAGGATATGCTCAGAGCTTGTGTATTGGAGTTCAGAGGAGCTTGAGATCAGTATATAACTCTGATCGAGTTTGCCTACAATAATCATTTTCAAAGTAGCATCGGGATGACACCATATGAGGCATTGTATGGGACGAAGTGTAGATTGCCTCTATATTGGGATGAAGATGGTGTGAGGATGATTAAGGGCCTGGAGTTGATCCAGGATACAGTAGATAAGGTGAAGTTGATCCGGAGTCACATAAAAGCGGCTCAGGATAGACAGAAGAGTTATGCGGATCAGCATCGACGAGATATGGAGTATAGTGTGGGAGATAGAGTCTTCCTCCAAGTGTCACCGTGGAGAGGTGTGTTGAGATTCGATAAGAAGGGCAAGTTGAGCCCTAGGTACATTGGTCCCTATGAGATCACTGAGAGGATAAGACCTTTGGCCTATAAGTTGGCCATACCGCATGAGATGTCACAGTTGCATAATGTCTTCCATGTGAGTATGCTCCGACAATACAGATCAGATCCTACACATGTGATACCGGCTCAGGAGATTGAGGTTGCCAGTAATTTGAGTTATGTTGAGGAGC
>JANQBM010000007.1:8730270-8745891 GCA_025594535.1 Erythroxylum domingense
TAGTGGTAGGGTTATGATCATGGTTTACGTTGGGTAGACACGAAAATAGCTACAAACGTCAAGTTTTGCCAGAGTTTTCATACCGTTTTGAACCCGAATCAACCCTAGGGCTTCCAAGGTATAAATAGAACAGAAGAGGAGCTTTTTGCATCAGTCAATTTTGAAACCCTAGAGAGCATATCGGGAGATTTAAGGAAGGCGACGAAGGAAGAGAGACATAGAGAAGAAGCTTGACACAAAATACTTCCCAGAATAGGTGGTTTCCTGCCGTCGCTGCCCCCACTAATCCATTCCAACAATATTTTTCTGATTTTATTTCAATTTTATTAATGTATAGAATTGGGATAGTTGTTGAGAATTGGGATAGTTGTTGAGAATAGGTGTTATTGAATGTCAATTTTTGTCTAAACTCACCTTTGGGATTTTAATCTTTGATATTAATAAAGTTTGATTTATTGTGTTTTAATTGAGTTATTCGTGATTCAAGTTCTGATCTTAATAATTCGGTAATAAATTGAAAAGGTGAACTGAGTGAAAATCATCAAATTGGGCTAACAAGAGTTAGGTAGTTTGATAGATAAGAATTGAATCAAACCGGTAAAATCGTGTAATGAAAGATTGAGCATAGATTTCCAGTAGGTTATTAGACAAATTCAGAACTAATTTAGGTTTTGGGTAAATTGGAAATCGAGAGATTACAATTCCATAATTTAAATTATGGATTATTAGTTAGGGTTAAATATTATAACTCGAGAGAGTAATCCACCCTAGGACCATTTAGACTGGGTAATTTGATAATTTTATAATCGATTAGATTTTTATTAAGTTCGGATAAAACCTCCTTTCTCTCAATTAGTAGTTTCTAGGTTGTTTCTTGATTGGGTAATGCAAAATTGTTATCTTGTTATATTTTATGAATTTAATTATTGAAATTGATTGTTTGATTGAATAATTTCTGCATTAGTTGTTTATTTTGAATTATTACGAATTTTAGTTAAGCCTTAGATTTTAGGATTAGATTAACTCTCCTCGAGGGAACGATGCCTTAGGTACTACGCAAATGAGTCGTGCACTTATGGAAATATCGAGTTTATAAATATTAAAACTTAGCATACATAAACCTGCGATCAAGTTTTGGCACCGTTGTCAGGGAGGAAATTAGTTTAGCTCTTTAGTCTAAGGTCTTTTGTTTTTTTTATTAAAAAATATTGGGGAGTAAGTAGAGACACATCAAAACTTCTTAGAATGAGAATGAGACATTTGAAGAGTTGAATATTAAGAAGAGATAAAAAGGACAATAATGGAGGATATATATTATAGGGAGCAAGGGATGCTTATGAAGTTCAAAGAGCCCTGATTTGGTTGGAGAAATCATCATCCTTATATAAACTCGTATACTTCAGGGTGGTAGAACTACCTAAATTTCTATTGGTCCAACAATGCAAGTACTCACATGGGACATCAAGACCCATTTGAATTTCAATATGATGAATCCAGTTCATGGGATTCTAAGTTGGACAAAATCATGGATAAGCTCACGGATATGGAAGAGAACTAGAAGAGATTGTAAGAGAAGTTTAAGCGAGTAGCAGAAGATTATGCATCTTGTATTTATAATTTAGAGGTTCAAATAGGCTAGCTTTCTAAGGAATTTGTAAGCAAAGTGTGAAAAATTGTCTGCGCAACATGAAAATAAATTCAATAAAACTATGTCAGGCTATCATAATTAGGAATGGGGTAGAGCTAGAAGAACTAATGAGAAATCAAGCTAAACCTGACCTTAGAGAAGACCAAGAAATCAAAGAAGAGGATGAAGAAAATAATGCCAACCTTCCCTTTTATTCACCAGTTCTTGATATACTATATGTGAACATCAAAAAATCTTGGGGAGATGTTCAACAAAAGAACTCTATCTTTTGGTTTGATGATGATCAAATGACATTCAATATGAATGATGTAATTAAGAATCCGAAGGTTAGTAGCTCATTCAGGATAATTGATGTGTTTAAATCTTTTGAAGAACAAGAGGATGAAGAACAAATGATAACAAACATTTGAAGAAGCTATGATAGTCTCTATTCGTGAAGTGGAAAAGGAAGAGGAGACGAAGGTGATTAAGGAAGAAAGAGAGCAACTCACCTTCATACAAGACTAACTGTTGGATTCAATGGAAGATTTAGGGAGTTTTGTTATTTCCTATTTTGTTGACAGTTCACTTGAACGAAGGAAATTATTGAGCCTAATTGGTCTTCATAATGTTATCAACATTGTCCTTCTAAACATCTTTCAATTTATAGCTTACTTACAAGCTATAAAACTGATATTGAATAAAAAAGGTGTAAGCAAGCCGCTCATAATTGATCCTAGTTGAGTTTTCAAGGAAAGAGTATCGAGCTACTAACGCTAAAAGAAGTGCTGCATAGTAGGCAACTTATAGAAAATTATTACCTTTAATTATTTTTGTTAAAACCTTTGAATTCTGTAGTTAGGATTATTTTTGTTTTCGAATAAAATCAAGACATAATTGAATTTCAGAATAAAATGGATGAATTGAGCAAGCAAGTAAAAGAGAGATGAAAGGGACCATAAAAGGATTACGAAGTGAAAGTGAAAAGAGTGAAAAAAGAACAACTGAAGGAAAATCAGAAGTGTGGGAAACCTGTAGCTAAGCCACGATCGTGGTCTGTGACTCGACAATAATAAGGGAGGACGTAATTTCTTTAAAAAAATTTACCATTTTACCCTTTTAACCACCTATTTATTCAGTTCTAACTTCACTTTTACATTCACTTTCATTTTCACTTTATCTCTCTAGACTTCAAGCCTACAAACGCTCTCACATCTCTTTAAAAAATTTTCAATTGCTAAATTCTTCCAAATTCAACCCAATTATGACGCTCATTAAACAATCAGCCCGATAGGAGTCATATGGATGATAACAAGTTGCAAGACGTGGGAGAAGAAACCGAGCAGCAAACTTTGATGCGCCCTTCCCGATCTATACAGAGGAGGAAGGTACTCATTTCTGATCCTTTAAGGCTAGACAAATTTTAGTTCCAAAATACTTTGATTTTGACACACTCGATAAGCTAGAGTTGTGTGAGAGGGTAGAAAAACTAGCTGAGAGAATCTAGTGGGCCCAATTCATACGATTCCAATTTCCTGTCTATCAGGAGCTCACATTGGAAAATTTTCACTTCATTGAGTTATGACCTTAGGAACTCCAAGGAATTGTGATTTAGGTTGAGAGGAAGGGCTTACGAATTGAATGTAGAACTCATGTGCAATATATATGGATTCCTCGAATCCTCCATCATCGATCAGTATGAAGATTTTCATGTTTCTCAATATTGGAATGAGCTTACTAGAATTGAGCAACTTCATACGAAGAATGTTCATAACAACAATGTAAGATCCCACGAACACTTGTTGCTGCACAAATTCATATATGTCAATTAATTTTTGACAAAATCGAAACCAACAAGTGTTCCACAAAGGAACTTTTTATGTTGCGGTGCACGGACTAGAGTATTCCAATATGTACATCCACACATGTGCTAAATGCCATTATTGTTACTCCGCGCAAGAGAAGCAACAATCTAGGAATTAGGTACATAGTGTCTACCATTGCGGAATATTTTGGCATAGACCGTAGTGGGTTAACTATCCACTTACCTGAATTCCTAAACCATCACCACTTATAGCGGGCTAAAATCCTTAAGTCCTATAACATGGAACTTAGGGATATCAGCCAAAAGACACATGTCAGGATTAGGGCAAGTCAGGCGAATTCAAGCTCAACCCGCCATAGCAAGTAGAAGAGTCCAGTGAAGAATCTGAGGAAGCAGAAGAAAAGAAAGGATGGAAGGAAGTTTTGGATGCAATCTCCGAAACCAACATGACACTTGCAGAGAACACTAGACTGATGAAGGATATGGCCTGGACACAATACCGCCAGAGCCAAGATATCTGTCAAATCCATAAATATTTTGAGGCTCAGTGCGTTCAATTGCCACCTCCGACACCATCACCTCCTCCATCTCCATAGGATTTATGTCTAACTCATTTATTTTTCTTTTTTAAATTAGCCTTCAGTTCTATTTTTATGCTTATTTCTATTATATTTTATTTTTTCTGTCTACTTTAAATTCTATATTTTCTTATCTTTTATGTGCTTGTTTGCTCTCTTCTTACATCGAGGACAATATATTGTCCAAGTGTGGAGAGGGTTATGTGTTTTTCTTTTAAATGTGATTTTCATATTGTATGATAGTTATTAGGTTACATTATGTGAATTGTTTGAATATGTCAATGGATTAGATGGAATGAAATTTATTTAATTTTGAACATAGTCTATTAGGCTCGCAAAATTAGTGAATTAATGGTCTTTAAAAAAATTACAGTTTAATTAGGATTTAGTGTAAATTTAGCACCCTATAGGTTGTCACATTCATTCATAATTTGAGGCCTTTCAACTTAAGTAGTTTAACTAGTATTTTTCATGGAAATGAGTAGCTTAAGTAACAAGGTAGGCAATGAAATAAAAATAAAAAATGTGTTAAATAAATCACTATTCCGCTGACCTTCGAGTTATGAATAGAGCTAGTAGCCAGTTGAAAACTTGATATAGCTGAGTAACCAAATCCACACGCATCACAAATGTGTGCCTTCGCGTCAAAAAGTTATAAGGACGTTTCAGTCAAGCTATTTAATAAAAATTACTTAGTCAAGTAACCAGATCGACATTCATCACCAATATTTGCCTCCGAATAAAAGACTAAGTCCTTGGTTAAATAAATAAATGAAAAAAAGAAGTGTTCTTAATAAAAACCTATCGAACTTGTAATAAGCTTGACCTTTTATGAAAATATACTTGGGAATAGTTATAGAGTCTGAATGACCAAAGAATTATTAATGTTTGAGTACAATTAAAAAGGGAAAATAAATTAACACTTAGATCTTGATTAATTTGTATATTTTGTTCAAAGCCCCTAGACTCAGATTTTGCATGTTAATGATTAGATATAACTTGTATGACTGTGTTTAAGATTAAATTTATTTTATGAAGTTGAAGCCATTGTTCATTATTGCATTGTGTGTTGTGTGCTAAGTAAATGTTCATTGTTTTGTTTGCTTGAGGACAAGCAAACATTTAAGTGTGGGGATGTTGATAGTTGTGATTTGCATTATATTTTAAGATTTAATTTGTGATTTATTTAGTGTTAATTTGAGTGCTGAATGTGTGTTTAGGTTTTAAATGTGTTAGTTTATGTGTTTAAGTGTTTTTTATGGGTTAGTATGAGTCGTTAAGCTTAAATGTTATGTTTTTGAGGTACTTTGATGTGTTTGTTAGTGTTTCAGGGTAAACGACGAAGAACAGAGAAGTTTTGAAAAGTTTCAGGCCAAAACCATGGCCCATGATCGTAGCATAACAGGCCACGATCGTGACAGAAATAGGCGAGCCAACAAGACCCAAGTCATGATCATGCACTTTGGGCCACGATCGTGCCAGAGAGGTTTAAGCGTTGGCCACGATCATGGTAGACAGGGCCACTATCCTGGCCTGCGTCATGCAGACACAAAAATAGTTGAAAACATCAAGTTTTGCGGGACTTTTTAGACTGTTCTGACCCCAAATCAACCATAGGGCTTCCAAGGTATAAATAGAACATAAAAGAACAGAAGAGGAGCTTTTTACATCAATCAATTTCTAAACCTTAGAGAGCATACCGAGAGATTTGAGGAAGGAGATGAAGGAAGAGAGACACGAAGAAGAAGTTTGGCTTGAAGTACTTCTCGGAATAGGTGGTTTCCCCCTGATGTTGCCTCTACTAATCCATTCCAATAGTATTTTTCCAATTTTATTTCAATTTTATTGATGTATAGAATTGGGACAGTCATTGAAAATAGGTTTTTTTAAATGTTAATTTTTCTCTAAACTTACCTTCGGGATTTTGATATTTGGTGTTAATGAAGTTTGATTTATTGTGTTTTTATTAAGTTATTCATGATTCAAGTTTTGTTCTTAATAATTCGGTAATAAATTGAGAGGGTAAACTGAGAGAAAATCATCAAATTGGGCTAACAAGAGTTAGGTAGTTTGATAGATAAGAATTGAATCAAACTGATAAAATCGTGTAACGAGAGATCGAGCACAGATTTTCGACAAGTTATTAGACAAATTCAGAACTAATTTAGGTTTTGGATAAATTAGAAATCGAGAGATTACAATTCCATAATTTAAATTAGGGATTATTAATTAGGGTTAAATATTATAACTCGAGAGAATCCACCCTAGGACCGTCTAGACCTAGTAATTCGATAATTTCATAATTGATTAGATTTTCATTAAGGTCAAATAAAACCCCTTTTCTCTTAATTGGTAGTTTCTAGGTTCATTCTTAATTTGGGTTATGCAAAATTGCCATCTTGTTTATATTTTATGAATTTAATTACTGAAATTGATTGTTTGATTGAATAATTTCTGCATTAGTTATTTATTTTGAATTATTACAAATTTTAGTTAAGCCTTAGATTTTAGGATTAGATTAACTCTCCTTGTGAGAACGATACCTTAGTTACTATGTGAAAGACCTGTGCGCTTGCGAAAATATCGAGGTTATAAATATTAAAACTTGGCATACATAAACCTGCGATCAGAGATTGGTCCCTCTGATCTTCCAAGCTACTATAGTCATGTTTTGGTTTCCCCAGTGGGAACCTTTTTTTTCTGCTAGACCTCCTTTTAACCATTATTGCAAACTCATCTAGAGTAGAAGGATTATTCTATGTAGTTTGAGTGGTCATGCCTGATCCATAATCTATAGGCATCTCAGAAGAGTCTGAAGTATCTAAAGAGGGGGAAGCTACCTTATTTAAGGGACTTCCATTAGGAGTAGGTAAGGAATCAAGTTGCATAGCCATTTGAGGAGGTGGCAGGATATTAGCATCCATATGATTGTCCACTAGCAAAGTAGGGTTTGGTGCTTTTGACTCAAGATGTGCATCTGGTTGGACAGAAGAATGTGTCTCAATCTTTGCTTCAGCTAATCCTATAACTTCCTCATAATCCCCTAAAGTGAATAGTCATCCAGTTGGCTTCCACATTTTCCTGACATTAGAATGTGGTTTCCAAGCATAAGAGAGACAGAGAGTTGATCTTCAAATGGTTCAATACCTTCATCCAGTATATGTTATCTGGTAAGATCGACATAAAGGATACCAAAATACATATTCTAGCATATTGGACCCTCCTCACCTCTTCAGTTGCCTGATCAAAGCAAATAGGCTCACCTAAATAACTGGCAATGTAACTGAGACGAACAGTGGTTCAGTATTCTAGTGGTATGCTATGTAAGTAGGCCCAGATGGGTATATTATCTTGCTTGATGTCTGCCATTTTCAAGCTAGGTCTCCAAATTTGTAGGAGAAGCAGTTTTATCTGGATATGCCAGGGACTAATTTGGATCACTTTCTTGGCATCCTCAATATTTGCAAATCGAAACAGGAACACTTCCTCACTATTAATTAGAACCTCATGTAATCCGAAGGATTTCCAATTGCTCATAGCTCAATGCTTCATAATAGGGAAGGCCACTCTTATATTGATGAAGAATTCCACCAAGGTAGAGTGCCATTTAGAAGCATTAACTTGAAGCACCTCAAGAAAGGGAGCTATAATCAAGGGTTCGGTGGTGGCTAAAGGAGGGTAATAGCATAGTTTCACCTTGAAGGTGGTTTCACCAACAACCTGGGTCCAGGTTCTAAGGATCTTGGTTGTAGGGTTTGGAGTCAGGGTTAGAAAGGGGTTAGCTAGAGTGGGAGGGGTAGGGGAACAATAGGTGGAGTGGGAGTGGAATGTAAGGTCAATGGCACGAAGTTTTTGAGGTATGTGTATGCTGGTTTGATAGGAGATGAAGAAGAAATCGGTCGAGAGCTAAAAGTAAAGATGGATAAGGGTAAATAGGTAATGAAGAAGATAACATAAGAGAAGGGAGGGGTAGGGAGGTCAAGAAGAGAAGCACAAGCAGAGAGAGCAAGCAAAGTGGAGAAAGTCGAGTAGAAGAGAGGTGAACGGTGTGGTGAGTAGTGCTAAGGAGCCTTCATTGATTGATGTTCTACTTCTCTATGTAACTCTTGTTTTCATTGCTATGCTTTCTGTTAAGATTTTTATGATAACTTATATTAGAATTTTTATGAAAGAGCAACCATTCAACACCTCTCTAATGCTCTTTATTATGATTTATTGAGACAAAGGTCAAAGGTTTAGTGGTTGAAAGAGGGGGATAAAAACATTACTTACTTCCGCAGAAAAGTCATCTCCAGGAAAAATTGCAATAGGATCATATCCTTACTACGTAATAACCATAAATTAGCTTCTCAATCTTCATTACTATATGGTTCTTATGATTGAATCCATTCTTCTATAATAAGGCATGTCACCTAATTAAGCCTATGATGATAGTTGTTATTATTGAATTCTTCAATAATGGGAAGTTGCTGATAAAGTTTAACAGTACCTTCATAACCCTAGTGCCTAAACCTAGGAAGCATAATACTTTCTCTGACTTTGGAACAATCCTATGTTACAATACAGTGTAAAATCCCATCTTAAAGATGTTAGGTCAAAGATTGAAGAAAGTTTTGGCTAATTACATCGACTTATCTCAGGGTGCATTCATCCCTGGATGGTTCATGGGA
This sequence comes from Erythroxylum domingense, assembly GCA_025594535.1. NCBI lineage: Eukaryota > Viridiplantae > Streptophyta > Magnoliopsida > Malpighiales > Erythroxylaceae > Erythroxylum > Erythroxylum domingense. The sequence goes on from JANQBM010000007.1 coordinate 8,738,971, forward strand.
GACAATATACTCCTTATGCAAGAACTCATTAAACCTTATAGCTCTCGGAGAGGTAGGAAGAACTGCTTCCTAAAAGTAGCCCTAAGGAAGGCTTTTGACAGTGTTGACTGACAATTCCTATTAAACACGCATCTGGCCTTGAACTAACCACTCACCTTCATCAAGCGGATTTATTAATGCGTCACCACTTCTTTGTTTAAAATAATGATGAATGGGTAGCTTACAAAGCATTTCAAGAGCTCCAAAAAACTTCGAGAAGGTGACCCCTTACATCCATATCTTTTCATCCTTGTAATAGAGGTTTTTAATAGAACTTTAACAATAATGGTTGCACATACCAAAGCTTTTTAATACCACTCCAAATGCAAAGGTCTAAGGATTTCCAATCTAAGCTTCGTAGATGATCTTATTTTTCTTTCAAAGGCGAACCATACTTTAGTTTACACATTGATGAAAGCACTCAAAATCTTCAAAAAAACTCTCTGGTTTGGAGGTTAACTCTACCAAAAGTAGCTTCTTCTTATCCAAATTTGCATTAGGGTATGAAACACATCTCCACTCTATAAATGGTTTTAGATTTCAACCCCTCCCAGTGATCTACCTCGGTATACCTCTTTCAAACTCTACTCATATAGCTACTAATTTTTCTTTATTGGTTGAATGAATAAAACACAAAATTGCTAATTAGAGCTTTAAAACTTTAGCAATTGCAGGTATATTACAACTTATATCATCTGTTTTGAACTCAAAAAATGTTTTTAGGTTTCTCATTTGGTTCTTCCCAGGAAAGTCATTAAAATTATAGAGAAGCTCTATAATAACTTTCTTTAGCATGGTTAAGAGGATTTTGGTAGGAAAGCCTACATGTAATGGAAGTATATACATTTACCAAAAGACGAAGAGTGACTTGATATCATCTCTAAAGTTGATGAATACAATCATATTGGCCAAAAGACTTTAGAGATTGAAGATGGATAAACACGCATTATGGTGTAAAAGGAAGCATAGTATTTTCTTAAAAGGTCGAAGCATTTAGAGTATAAATTGTAAACCCACCTTCTCATCCACTTGGATGGCCATCCTGAGAACAAAGGAGCTTATGCACCATGAATTTCGTACCATTCTTGGCAACGACAAGACTACTTATTTCTGGTTTGACAATTGGCTGTCTTGTGGTCCATTACACAATCTGCTGGATATGGATAGTCTCAGAGCAATCCTAACTTTGAAGATAATAGTGGAGGAGGCTCTAAGCAATCGAAGCATATTTAATCATCACGCGATCCCCATTTCCATCTACCTTGAATTACTCCAAACCAATCTACACAAAGAGGCGGATAGGCTCATCTGTCAACACTTCAAGAATGGATCCTTTACCTGTAAATCTTGTAAGGACTTCCTCCAGAGACAGCATAACCTTCTTCCTTGGACCTGCGTGGTTTGGGTTAAACATTACCACTTAAGAGCTGCATTTACCTTGCGGCTTACTATGAAAACACGACTATTGACTGTTAATAAAATGCAGACTTTTCTCTATATACCAAATAGATGCATACTCTATTAGCAGGTAGAGGAAAGCCATGATCACCTACTATTCCAATTTGAGTTTGTAAATCCTAGCGGGATAATGATTCTGCATAAATGCTATGTGATGAATATACCTCATAGTTGGACATCTCTTATTACTTGGTGTGGTCATTTTGTGTTGTATGATGAACTTGCCTGTTGGAGCTTCTACCTAGCACTCTCCTTGCTTGTCAAGCAATTTAGGATGAGAGGAACCTTCGCAATTCAAGATAGAGGCACTACTCAAGCATAGTTCTAGAACAATCTATACTTATAAATTAGACGATGCATCAACTTACACAAACTCACTTATCCCAAACATGTATATTAGACTGAAATGTGGAATATTTAAACCTGCTTAAACCTTGTTGTTAACTCTTTTCATATTGTCTTTTAATTTCTGCTAACACCTCTGTAATGCTTTCTATAGCTTGTGTAAACGTTTAATTGCCTTTAAGGTTAATTTGTTATATTTTCTCAAAAAAAATTATTAAGAAAGTAGAGGCATTAAGTAAATTATAACTCTATTAAACATTCACATGTTGACATAAACTATTTACATTTTATATGACAAAAAATACTAAGCAAAGTTGCTCAGTAGGAAAAAGTTGCTATGAGCTTTTAAAATTAAAGAATATAAATATTATAAGAAGTTATTGCGGTCCATTTCTCCAAAAATTTATTTCTTATAGCATTGACTTATGATAAGCATAAAATTTTCTTGTATATTTTTTATTAAAATCTTGAAATAAAATTTTCTACTTCTTTTGGAATTTTAATATTTTATATTCTCAAATGATAATTTTTATGATATGTAATTTTATCCGACTTTCAAAATCGAAAACGTAACTACTTCTAAACCTTTAAAAATCTTGCATTTGTTTCATATTAATGATTTGCTTAGGGATGTCAATCTCGGCCCAGCCCGTTTTTGGCCCGGGTTTGGCTGGCCATGGGCGGGGCGCGGGTCGGGCCGACCCGGCCCGCGGCTCGACAAAACGGCGTCGTTTTGTAATTTTTTATGTTAAAAAAATATGGACGGGCCGGGCTATCCCTGCCCATGCGGGCCATGGGCCGGCCCGCGGCCCGCTATTTTTTGGCCGAGCCCGGCCCGGCCCATTGACATCCCTAGATTTGCTCCAATTACAATCTTAAACATTTAATTCGTAATCAATACTTATTTAATAAATGCAACTTAAGTGATTGAAATTTAAAATAATTTTTATTTAAAAATGACAATAATTAGCAAATAAAAATATAGAAATGAGTTTCATAAAAACTAAATTTTGAAAACGCATGCCAAAATAATGTCCGCATAACTTTCAAGAAGAATTAAAGTTTAACCTCTTCCTACGTGTCAATTCTTAACAACGTTAAACCAATACTGATTATTGATGGCAATACTGGCTCGCCGGGCTTGGCTTGTAACTCGCTTACTTTTTAAAAAACGAAGATGTTTTAAATTTTTTATTTAAAAAAAATTAAAAAGTTGGGTTGATTTAATCCACTCGTAACCTGACGAATCAAGCCATAAACTAATCAGCCCGTCGATGAGTCGGGCTACTAATAAATTTATTTCTGCTTGCTAGGCCACGAGTTATTTACAGGTCATTATAACCCGAAGCGAGCCCGACTCGATCTGACCCATTGACATGCCTAACGTGAACGAATCTCGCAACTTGGCGAGCAAATGGTGCTTTACAGTTGGCACATCAACGATCTGATCATATAATGGTCCCGATGGCCTAATAACTTGTGATAGTTTTTAGATTTTAAAAAATTTCTTAACTTTAACTTTTTTTAATTTTAATTAAAAAAGATACTTTTTTTAAATATTAATTAAAGAATAATAAAGAAATATTTATGATATAAATATTAAATATAAACTGATTAAATATTATTTACACGATGATTTATTGTAGTTTTTAAACTAGAATTGATCTAAATTAATTTAGGATAAATTTAATTATATGTTTAAGAAATGAGTTACGTTATTATATTAATGATATTTATTTAATTTATGATTAATGTTCATATTCAATATATTCTGTTATTATTTTTGCTAAATTTTAAGAAAATAAATTTTTATGGAAAGGTTGAAACTTGAAAACTAAAAAATTTTAAAAATTAAAGTTATATTTTTTTTTGCCTCATTTCTAATATATTATACCACTGACCCAAGAGAAACTACGTCAAAATGAAACCGACTTCAAAGAGTAGGTGTATATTATAACGCCATTGGACTTAAATATTAACTTAATCCCGGTATACAAGCACGGGTCACATGTCCAATTTTACAGTGAGATCCAAAAATATCTGAAAGACAATTTTCACTAGTCGTCGTACAGCGGTGACAGAACAAGACACATTTAACTTCCGTTTATTGTCTTCACGACGAGTGATACTACCTACTTGTGTTTTGATAAGATTTGCCCACTTAAGTGTACAGGACCCATGTGCACACTATTTGATGCTAAGGCCTAGTCTTCCAGTAACCACCAAGCATCCAACCTACCGTCAATATTATATGATTATAATCGTCTACTTAAAAGCAAAAATTTGACATTGATTTTGGATGGAATGTGATATAGATATATATATATATATATCTATATATTGGTGAGGTTAGGCTGTAAAACACTTTCATGGTATGAACTATAAAGTTCAGTCCAGCTGATGTAAAATGTCGTCCTTTTCCCCTCGGTATCATGTGATACCTTGCCTATTGTGAACCGCCTTGAGCAACAGCTCGCTCTCTCGTTCAAAAGGAAAAAGGTTTAAATTTAGTAGGCTAACAAGAAGAAGAGTGCTAAAGGAAAGTGTTAAATTCCCAACTCAGAAGCAAATATCTATTTTGCTTTCGCCTCGACTAACTGAAACAAAACTTTCAGTCTTTAGATTGTAGAATATGAGTAAGCAAGAAGTTATGAGGATGCAGGTAAGCCCTCCATTCTTTAGTTCCTATCTTTTTCTTTTGCAAGTTTAAGTACGAACTCTGTACTTGCCTCATTATTTCATTCTGTCTTGTTTATTTCTGGACTTTCACTATCTATTTTGTTGTATTGATTCGACTCTTGTAGCAGAGCTGTATTCTAAGAGTGAACATACAGTGTCACTGTGATGGCTGTAAGACGAAAATGAAGAAATTGCTGCAGAAAATCGATGGTGAGGCACTTGTTATACTGGCATCCGTTTGTTCTGTTCACAAACATAAATCTTTATATTACCCATGTCTTGGTTTTTCCAGACTCGGTATCTGTTTAATTAAAGATTGAAGCATTGGGTAAAAGTGAAAATAAGACGATGTAGTTGTGGTTGCATAAATTTTTCTGTAATTCAAGAAATGTATGTCAGACATTTCGATTACTCCCAAAAAAATGTCATTTGATACCTTTATTTGATTTTGTTTTGTTTTTCATTATAGTTGTGCTAGTCAATTTGAGTCGGTTTTAGCTTGTTATTTATCTTTTCTTATGAAAGTGAAAATGTTCTTTCTGCCAGGGGTTTATAAAGTCTCAGTAAATGCGGAGCAAGGAAAAGTGACAGTAACAGGAAATGTTGACCCGGCCAACCTGATAAAGAAGCTTGAGAAGTCGGGGAAGCATGCAGAGTTATGGGGTGGTGGTCAAAAGGGCTTCAACAACTTTCAAAACCTTTTGAACAATCAATACCAGACCATGCACTTCGATAGTGGTAAAGGAGGTGGCGGCGGCGGCGGGGGCAGCGGCGGTGGCGCCAAGGATAACAAGTCTCAGAACAAAGGTGGAAAGGACCATCAGCAACAAATGCAACAATTGAAAGGGTCTAAGGATCTAAAGATTCCTAAAAAGGACCAAAAATCTGTGAAATTCAATTTGCATGAGGATTCTGCTGCAAGCGATGATGATTTTGATGATGATTTTGATGATGAATTAGATGAATTTGATGATGAATTTGATTACGATTTTGATGATGTGGAAGAGTTTGGGCATGGACATAGACAAGGTCATGGTGATGCGCATCATCTACCCAACAAGATGATGCCCAGGATAGATAAAGGATTTGGTATGATTAATGGGCCTGCTTTCGGTGACAAAAAGGGCGGAGGTGGAGGCGGAGGTGGAGGTGGAGGTGGAAGTGGAGGCAAGAAAGGTGGTGGAGCTATTGAGATACCTGTGGTAATGAAGGGTAAAGATGGGAAGATTAGTAATGGAGACAAGAAAGGTAGTAATGTAAAGAATGGTAAACAAGATGGTAAAACAAAAAATGGTAGCAAAGGAATTGTTGGGTTTTTGGGATTTGGTAAGAAAAGCAAAAGCGGAGGAGGAGATGGTACTACCAAGAGTACCAATAATGGGACTGCTAGTGCTGGTCGTGCAGGAGGTGGAACCAATAATAACATCAATGGGTCCAAGAAGGGTGGAAGCAGAAAAGATAACCAAAACAAACAAGGATACAGCCACCGTGAGTTGGATGATATCGTCAAAGCTGGAGGTGGCCCTAAGAATCTGGGACATATGGATGGTAATAATTATATGCAGCCAGCTGTTCAAGGACTGCCTGCAATGAATGGTGGATATTATCAGGGGATGGGGATGCCCTCCACGAACCCTTATAATCAACACCAACAATATATGGCTATGATGATGAACCAGCAGAGGCAGCATGGAAATGATATGTTTCAACCAGTGATGTATGCTCCGCCACACCCGGCGGTCAATTACATGCCACCACAGCCTGGGCCTGATCCTTTCACTCACTTCTTTAGTGATGAGAACGCCAATAGCTGCAGTATAATGTGACGGCTGGTAACAACCTTCTAGAGTTGGTTTCTAATATGTAATATGTGCCAATGCTGTACCCAAGATTTTGTTTAATTATTAGGGGATCTTTCTAATGGATGCTTGTACAAGGGATACAAGGATAGTCCAGTTCTTCATTACTAGAGTAATTAGTGCTTTTTGGACGGTATAACGTGAAATTCTAAGGAATTTATAATTTATTACCGTGTTTTGTTAAAAGTGTAAATTGGCAAAGGGCTACATAAATGTAGTTGAAGTTGAGGTTGATTAGTCATAAATGTAGTTGAAGTTGATGTTGATTAGTGATGGGAATAATTGATGCGTTATACACTAATAATTTGTTTTCTTTTTAATTTTCAAGAAAAATGTTTACATCCATTATTACAAGCAGCTTTCGGGCTCAGGAGGAACCTAAGCGTTTCCCAAAATTTAAAAAATGTAGGTCCCACTATTAAATGTCAGTATTACACGAACGGGGAAGATAATAGGTAACGTTGAGACTGTTCAGGCTCGAGCCTGACCCTACAGAAGATGAGGCCCCAAGACAATGGATTGGATTGAGATTGCTTAGACC
>JANQBM010000007.1:8750263-8763998 GCA_025594535.1 Erythroxylum domingense
AATGCCAACAGACATCTATTATTGAATTCTCCCGATCCGATAGTCCCCTTTTTTGGGGGAACATCTAGTGCCAAAGTCACTGAATTATTATTACTACTACTACTACTACTACTACTATTATTATTATTATTATTATTATTATTAAATTATTCTTATTATTCCGATTAATTTTATTATTCTTATTCTCATTAACTATTATTAATATTATTATTAAAATTAAGAAGGAGAAGAAGAAATTATTATTATTATTATTATTATTATTATTATTAGATTCCTTATTATTATTAATTTTCTTCTTATCGTATGACTTTCCAACATTTTGCAGTGGTTAATTTTTTCTGGTCCCACTCATGTCAGTATTCATTAAATAGTCGTAATCACAATATAAAATAACAATAAAATGATATTAGAAATAAATATAAATAGGGCTTTAAATTATTAAAAAGTTATTTAGTTGAACAAAAAATAAGTTCCAGCTCTATTTTAAATAACTAGATAAAATATTTAAAGTTCAACATAAAGATACCCATCACGAGGCTTTAACATTGTCTTCATATCATAAGTCCTCACTTTAGAATAGTCAAATCCTCCTGAGGGAGGTGACAAAAAGATTGTCTGCCTGTAGCAGATGACATAAAAGTGCAGACTATAAGACTTGAAGAGAGTAATTGCAAGAAATTTTTGAAAATAGATAAACAAAAATATCAGGTTTAAAAATTAAGAATGAACACACTAACACATCACAATGACGATAAGGAAATGACGTCAAAATATAAATTAAAGCCTCAAGGCCTTCTTAAAAGATGTAGAAGTGGTGGGAATTTTAAGGATAACTCGCATAATTCTCACATAACACCAAGGAAATTACAATACTAAAACCACAAGTCATGCTTAATACCTGCAATTTTGGTGCCAACACAAAAAATTGCCTTTTACGAAATCTATTTGGTCATCAACTCCATAAATGGCTACATTGTGAGGTGCATAGTCAATCTTCTTTGGATCAATGTCAATTGCAGTTACAAGATTGCACCTGAAATATTGAATTATACAAACCAGAAGCAGATATATTCAAATTGGGAGAATAAACGCAGCTCATAGGAGTCAGATCACAACACATCTCACAGGCTTAAGGGTTTATGTATGCAATTGGTTGATATAGGCAAAAACCACACTCCTAGTAGAAAGCAAAAACTACTTGGTACTTTAGTGTCCTCTTTGCAAATTGGATGGCAATGCCCCCAACTCCAGTGAAACAATCAATTATGAAATCAACAATATAACGAGTTGCTTGATGCCTCGCAATAGGCTCTGGAGTAACAGAAAACCATCCCTCTTCATCCATTTTTATGCCATCATCAAATCGAGATAATAAATGGTATCTTTGACACCAATAATTTTCAATATTTGCAAACAACTCTACTGATATCTCGTCATACCCAAGCTCTGAAAAAGTCATTGTTATGGACAAAGCATTAGAGAGCAGAAAAAAATGACAAATGCTGATAAAAGACTAACTAAACGATAAAAGGATAACAATTCGTAGGCATTGCAAGGTTTGCTGGGAAAAGAATGATGCTGTAACAATCTTTATCTCATCTAATTTTAATGTGGTAGAAATAAGATTTCGGATGTCATATCTAATATAAAATTTTGAAGAAAAGATCAGTAATTAAACCTTCTATATTGTTGAGTGATTTATGACGAGTTTGTGCTTTTTATACTTTCTTTTTCCTCCTTTTCATTGCAGGGTCAAGTAGGGCACCAGAAGTATCCATTGCAGGATCGACCCACTCAGTGTTAGCATTCAAAACATTTGGAGATCTAATCTCCAGCCCACTCACTTTACTAAATTCTATGGCGTGATCGTTGGCTTCTTTATAACCGTGAAGATGCTTTGAACGAGCTCCTTTTCTTTTTCTTTTATTGATATTACTCCTTATCTGCTAGGATGCTAATAGTATATATAAACAGGAAATGTTCTTGGTTTGGACACTAACAAAACGTAGAGAGAGATGCTCTGTCCTCTCTCTACCCTTTAGCTTTCGAAATTGCTCACCCTCCCTCCCCCTCTGTCACTCCTCCTCCATCCAGCCCTCCTCCCTACCTTTCTTTTCTCTAAACTTCTTCCTTCTACCCTCATTTCCGTCACCTCCAGCACTAAACACTAACAACCAAACAGATCTAGGCAATTTTGACCATCCCCCTCCTTTCCATCTTTTCACTCCTTACTCCCTTTCCCCTTTTAGAACCTGTCTTCTTTACTTTCAACAATGTATACTTTACAGAACCCTTCTTTGCTATCCCCCTAGGTCTTTCCCTCCTTTATCCCTATCCTCTCCACCATCCTCATCCCAAAGAGCTGCTTTTCCTCCTTTACCCACATCCCCTCCCTTTGCTTCATCCTCTAGAGTTGCTATAAATTCTCCAACTCAAACCCTTTCAGTAGATCCGTCCCCTCCAATTTTAGTAACCATTCCCCCGAATCCTTCATCAATTTCTAACTCATAAACTGTAAGGAAAACTTGGAAGCAAGTTGTGGGTGCTGGGTCTGCAGATCTTTTATTGCACTTAAAATGGTCATTCTATTGTCTTCCTAGACATAAACATATTTCAATAAGGGGTAAAATCTTAGGAAAAATCCCTCATAGGTTTTTTCTAGGATAAACGACCGACATTATTTGTTATTTTAAGATGGGTGAAATCAGTTTGGAAAAACAAAGGTTTTGAGGAGGCTGTTATCATAGAAGATAAATATATTCTATTTATCTTCTCCTCCAAAGGTCAAGCTTTACAAGTAGTAGAGAAGGGGCTGTGGCATGTAGCAAATTTCCCACTTTTCTTGCAACCATCACAATTAGGTTTTTAGATGGATTGTAAGGAAAGGAGACCAGTCCCTATATGGGTAAACCTCTATAATATCCCTCTTGAATATTGGACTACTAAAGGGTTGAGTATGATTGCTAATTACCTAGGAAAACTTCTTTGTTTGGACGAAAATACTGCAAATCGTAAGAGGTTGGGTGTATGCTAGAATATGCATTAATATAGACATGTCTAACTTATAGGAATCTATACATATCATAAGATTGGGGCTTGATGGATCCTTTTATGAGGGTATAGTTCTAGTTCAATATCAATGGAAGCCTTACCTTTCTGTTCAAGGTAAACAGTGGAAACATACAAGAAAGATTTTCCTTTAAGGTTCCTATGAGGAATTGGCGGGAATAGGACTTATAAACACTGAAGCAAATGAGGAACACAGTCTAGTGCCGACACCTGAAGCTAATAAAGGTAGGATTGAACTAGAAAAAGAAGGGGGCAGAAGAGAGCAGATAGATATTGCCGGGAAAGAAGGGAGTAAAAGTGATGTAGGGAAAGAAGTAGCTGGTACATTTACTACCAAAGGTAATGGGAAAGAGGGTACTGTGGATTGTCCTAAAGAAGGGGTGAGAAAAGTGTAGATAGATGCTGCTGGGAGAGAAGGAAGTTTTTGTGATTTAGGGAAAGGAATTGTTGATCCTGTTACTATCGGAAGAAATGGAAATTAGGTTCCTGTGGCTTGTCCTAATGGTGAGAAATTATTGGCTGATTCCTCAGACACAAATGGGGCCATCCCAAATGGCCCTGATCAAGAATGGACTGGAACTACAAGGGAAAATAAGGAAGAAGAACCAACTATTGGTAAACTTTTGGCTGTCGCTAAAATGAAAACTAGTAGGAGTAAGAGGAAAGGCTCCAAACTCAAATTTGTGTAAACTATGAAGTTCGGATCAACTACCTGAAAAAGCTTTCGGCTTTAAGGGATTTTGTTTATAAGACAGATCCATGGATTTTTTCTCTTTTGGAAACTAAAATTAGATATGAGAATCTTAAATTTTTGAATAAACTGGGTTCTAAATAGAAATTTATCTCAAATCATCACGCCCACAGGTACGGGAGAATTATTATCGGTTATGATCCTTCTTTGGTGACTATTCAAGTCTGTTCTACAGAGACGCAAGCTATACATCTGAAATGTAACCTCCTATAGGAAAATGTTGACATATTTGCCTCTTTTATCTGTGGCTCTAATTATGCATTTCAAAGGAAACAATTATGAAACAGTTTAATCTGGTTTCAAACTTTAGTTGATGGGCCATGGCTTCTGTCTGGAGATTTCAACTCTACCCTATACAGAACTGAATTTGAAGGTAATTTTAGGAGGAGTAATTTTTCATCAGATTTCTTTGATTGTGTGGACCAACTAGGTATCTTTGACCTAAAGTCTTAAGGGCATTTCTACACTTAGAGTAATAAGCAGAAGGGAAGATGGGAACTAAGGAAAAAACTTGATCGAAATTTGGTGAACCAAAACTGGATTATACAATTCTTGAATAGTGTAACTTTCTTTCTTGATCCCCTATTCTCAGATCACACACCTATGCAGATTGATAATTTAGCTCAAAAACAGAGTAGAAGAGGTCCATTTAGGTTCAACAATCTATTAATTGATGATGATGGATTTCTTGAGACATTGTACAAGGGATTGGGAGTTATGACTGAAGGCATCTATCAGTTTGTATGTGTTCAAAAGTTGAAAGCTATTAAAAGGGAGATGAAAGCCTTAATGTAAAGAAGACCCTGTTCCACTCAGAAAGCAATCACCCTAGCTAGAGAGGAACTGAAAATGGTCTAGCAACAACTTGGAGGGGCCCCAACCAATGCTTGACTACTGAATGTTGAGAAGACCCTTCTAATGTTTATCTCTCTAAAGCAAAGGATCATGATAACTTAATGGAGCAAAGAGCCAAAGTTAATTGGCTAAAAGATGGAGAAAGGTGTACAAAATTCTTTTTAAATTCTGTTTTTAGCTCAAAGGATAAAGAATAGAAGAGGTAATGTTCAAGATGCATCCGAATAAGTCTCCTAGTCCTGATGGTTTTAATGGATATTTTTTTCAGAAGACTTGGAAAAATACTGGACCTATGGTTAAAGAAGCAGTAAAGGAGTTCTTCACTAATGGGATACTGATGAAGGAGATCAACAAAACCTATATATGTTTAATTCATAAAACTCCATGTTCCTCTACATTGGATGACTATAGGCCTATTACATGTACAAATTTTCTCTATAAGATTATCTCCAAAATCTTAGCAAATAGGCTGAAATCGGTACTGGATTGTGTGATCTTTGATAATCAGAGTGCTTTCCTACAAGGTAGAAACATTGGGGATAACTATTCCATCGTATAGGAGCTGATGAAAGGTTATCAAAAGAAAAATATCCCTCCGAATTTTATCCTAAAGATTGATTTCAAGAAAGCCTTTGACCATGTGGAATGGGACTTTATCTTAAAGACCCTAAAACTTTTAGGATTCCCAAAGGTTTTTGTCACTTGGGTGAAGGAATGTATAACCTCTCCTACATACTCCATCTTAGTAAATGGCAATCCGATATACTCATTTAAAGGTGCGAGGGGGCTAAGACAGGGAGACTCTATCTCTCCTTATCTCTTCATTATCTGTATGGAGGCCCTCAGTCTGTTAATCCAACAGAAAGTGGGAAACAACAAGTCTTTTAATTTTCACTCTAAATGCAAGAAGGTAGGTCTGATCAATTTATGCTTTGTAGATGACCTACTGTTATTCACTAAGGGCCATGGTAAGTCTATCGAGATACTCATGTCTACTTTGTCTGATTTTAGGGACCTATCAAGACTGGAGATTAACTTCTCCAAAAGTCAGTTTGTTCTAGCAATAGGGTCAAATATATTGGAGAGTAGAATATCAAAATTAACGGGAATGAATAGGAAACATGCCCCTCTGACCTATTTGGGACTTCCCATAACCACAAAGCGAATACAATTTGCAAAATGTCAGTCTTTGTTGGATAAAATAAAAGAAGATTGGGTATGTGGACAAATAGAGTGCTCTCTTTTGGAGGTTGCTTACAACTTATAAAAGCAGTCCTGAATTCCCTTCATGTCTATTGGTCCTTTAATTTTTCCCTAGCTAAAGGAGTAATCAAATCTATCGAGAAGCTTTTCAGATGATTCTTATGGGGGAACCTGAATTCTAAAAGTCATTTTGCTAAGGTGAAGTGCCAGGGAGTTTGTAAAAGGAAAGAGGAAGGGGAACTTAGTTTGATTTCAATTGCATCCTTTAACAGAGTAGCCTTGATCAAGAATTTATGGAATATCTTTTAGAGAAAAAGTCTCTATGGATCTGATGGTTACATAGCTACATACTTAAAGGATATAGTCTTTGGTCTTTACCTATTAAACCCTCATTCTCTTGGCCCATGTCTCAACTATTGAAACTTAGACCTTTTCTTGAACCCCTTAGTGTTATGAAAGGTTGGGAATGGAGGCAAGGCTTATCTGTGGTATGACAATTGGACAGGGAAAAGAGCCCTAGTTAGAAATCTTCAGGTAGTACATATTTGGAATGGGGTTTCTATCAGGGCTAAAGTCAAAGCTATTATACAAAGAGGTCATTGGAACATTCTTGCTGAACTATAGTTTCTATTATCTAGCTACTAACCAAGTCAACAAGGAGAGGATACTTTCTATTGTCTCAATCAACCTCCCAACTCTTTAAACATTTCTAAATTTAGGAAGTGGAAAAACCTCAATAACTAAAGACAAGATTGGTTCCCTATTGTCTGGTACAAGTCACTCATGCCTAGTTCCTCTATCCTATTATGGCTTGCAGTACTTAATAGACTAAGTACCACAGACAGACTACACTTCTTGGCCTCTAATTCGGATTGTGTACTATATAAGCTAGAAACAGAATTAAGGGACCATCTCTTCTTTGAATGTCCTTATTTATAGACCATTTGACGGTGGATAAAGGCTTTAAACTTTTTAACTACTACAGATACATCCTTCATAGAGGCCATGGAATGGCTTATGAGGATGACCCATTCTCCAAATAATAATGAGCATATGTATATTATTTCCTTCTCCTCCTCCATTAAGGAGATTTGGTGAGAGAGAAATTATAGGAGATTTCAGAACAAGTCATGCCCAAAGGAGGAAATCATCAACTCTCTGATTTCTAGAATCAGAGAGAAAATACTTTGTATAACAAGGACTATAGGCATAAGCCCTAATCTAGATTTATCATAGAAGATCAATGTCTAACTAATAAGCAAAGGATCATTATGGGGGATGGAAGACAGTACCTAGTTATCCACAGAGGATATTGCAGATTTCACCTTTTAACTGAATGAAGGCTGACCCCATGGATGGTTGTAAGGAAGATAATGTACCCTCATCGAGGAAGCAAGTAGTAACCGCTTCAGAGATAGGAAATAAAATTACATTCAGTAAATGTTCCTAATATAGAAGTTGACTCTGTTAAAGAAAGAAGACTAGGCAGGATCTTACCTTCAAGCTTAACCAGTCAAGAATCTACAACTTGAAAGGTCGCATGTATGGAGAAAAGGAGTTGGATCTAACCAACAGGTGAGAAGTTCCTTTTTGGAGCCCTAAATAGAGATGCAAACATTTAAGAATAAGAAAAAGAAACAACACAAGACAAATCCCTTAACCTAATTAGGAAGCTTCTTAAAAAGCATCCGGATTAGTGTTAATGATTTACCTTAATAATATTTAGTCTCTCATTAGTTGGTTATCATACGATGTCGTGTTCTATTTTTGTGGCCTTTCAATTGGTTCGCTATCGTTTTGATCCTTTAGAAGGATGAATAATGTTCTTCGTAGCTTGTACTAAACAGGAGACACTCTCATTTTTATTTACTAATACATTTTTTAACTTTTCAAAAAAAAAGAAAAGCAAAACTAGTCATAAAGTTGAAGAAATGATAAACAGTTATATGAAATTGGTATACAGTTTTACCCCGTGTCCTTTGCCTAATAACATAAGTTATATAACCTTTTAAAAATTCTTCTAAACTCATTGTAAGTGAACTGTTTGATAACACACTCTTTCTAATCTCTCAATCCACTTTAAAAAATATGGACATCATCTAGAGTCTATGAAGTAAGGTTCTTCCTAATTTCCCTAGAAGGATCACCTCCAATTAATTTAATGCAGAGGAAAACTACAACTAAATGACCAACCAAAGTAAAAATCAAGGAATTTGTGAGGTACCTCCTTATTTGACTGGAAGGAAAAAGGAAGGTGTTTGCTCAAGGTTATATGCGCTAAGTTTTACTGATTATAACCTTGGTAATTACCGCAAGCGTATAGATCGTTCATGTAGTACCTAAGGCATCGATCCCACGAGGAAAGGAACTAGTCCTAAAATCTAAAGGCAGCTAAGTTCATAATTAACCTAATTAAACAACTAATATAGAATTTAAATCAATCAATAATCAATATGAGAAATTAAAGTGCTAGAGAGTAAACAAAATAACGAAATTATAGCCCAACCTAAAATCTACCTATAAATTACCAAGGGAGAGAAAGGGGATTTTAATTCGAAACTAAGAAAACCTAACCAATTATGCAATTATTGAATTAACGAGTCTAGGCGGTCCTAGGTTGAATTACTCTCTCTCGAGTTATAATTCTTAACCCTAATTAGTAATCCCTAATTCAAATTATGAGAATTGCAATCTCTCAATTTGCAATTGGTCTAAAACCTAAATTAGTTCTAAAATTGCCTATTAACCTACCAGGAATCTATGCTCGATCTGTCATTATATGACTATACCAGTTCGACTCAATTCTCTACCTATCGATTCACCTAACTCTCATTAGCCCAAATTGATGATTTTTACTCAACTCACCCTCTCAATTTGTTGCAGAATTATTAAGATTAAAATTGAAATCACAATCAACTTAATAAGAAAACACAATCGAATAAATTTTATTAATCTCAAGAGTCAAAATCTGAAAGTGAGTATAAACGCAAGTTCAACATTCACACAACAAATCTCAACACCTATTTCAATTCTATACATAAATAAAACTGAAATAAATGTAAATACTATCGGGAACAGAATCTCAAAGCGGTGACGGTAGGAAACCACCTGTTCCAGGAAGTACTTCACGTCTAGCATATCTTTAAATCTCTTCTTTCGTCTCCTTTCTCAATCTCTTGATCTCTCTCTAGTTCTCTCTTAGATTTGATGAAATTTCACTCTTTTGGCACGACTCTCTTCACTCTCTAATGACTACTGACGATTGTCTTGTAGTGTGCTATTTATTCTATAGCAGCTTTAGGTCAAACTTGGGGTCGAAAAGGTCCGGAAATCACTCAAAATTTAAGTTTTTGTGTCAGCCCAATGTAGGGCATGATTGTGGCTAGTGATTTATCCTTTTTATCATGATCGTGGCCTGAAGTGCACAATCATGGCCTGATTGACGCTCTCTGTCAAGATCGTGGCCTAGCTACTTCAGGCTTTTCCTTCTCTGTCACGATCGTGGCTACTGTGCACAATTATGTCTTTTAGCCCGAAACTCTTCAAATCTTCATCGTTCTTTCTCGTTTACCCTGTAACACTAACACATACATCAAGGTACCTCAAAAATATAACTATTAAGCTCAAAGATTCATACTAACCCATAAAAGACACATGACCATACAAACTAACATAATTAACATATAAACACACACTTAACTCTTAATTTAATGCTAAATACTTACCAGATTACACCCTAAAACATCATGTAAAATGAAACTATCAACATCCCCATACTTAAATGTTTGTTTGTCGTCAAGCAAAAAAAATAAAATAAAAGCACATAACACTCAATGCAATAATGAGACAATGGCTCTGACTTTATGAAATAACTTTAATCTTAGACATAGTCATTTGAATTATGACAAATCATTAAGAAACAAAATATGTGTCTAGGGCTTTGAACTAAATATACAACTAAATCAAGACCTAAGTGTTACATAGTTACCCTTTTCAATTGTACACACACATTAATAAATCTTCGGTCCCTCGAATTTTGTAATTGTTCTTAAGTATAATTCCATGAAAATTCAAGCTTATTACAATTCCAGTAGGTGTTTGTTTAAAACACTTTTTTTTAATTTTTATTTAAACCAGGACTTAGTCTTTTACTAGGAGGCAAACATTTGTGATGAATGTCGATCCGATTACTCAACTAAGTCATTTATTAAATAGCTTGGTTGAAACATTATTATAGTGCTTTTATGCGAAGGCACACATTTTTGATGCGTGTCGATCCGGTTACTCAGTTGCATCACGTTTTCAACTGGCTATTAGCTCTATTCATAACTTGAAGGTCAACGAAATAGTAATTTATTAAACTAACATTTTTTTAGCTATTCGCTTTCATGAAAAATACTAGTTAAGCTACTTAACCTAAAAGACCTCAATTTATAAATGAATGTGACAATCTAGGGAGTGTCAAATTTACAATAAGTATAAATTATTCTGTATATTTATCCAAAGGCCCCCTATTTAACTAATTTTGCAGGCTAATGAACATTCACAACTTGATAGACTATGTTCCAAAATTAAATAAATTTCACTCATTCTAAGCTATTAACACATTAACACACTTCACACAATGTAACCTATTACTGTCATATAGTATGCAAAATTCACGTACAAAAGAAAAACACAGAATCCCTCCTCACACTTGAACAATAAACTGTCCTCAATGTGAGAAGGAAACACACACAACACATACACGAAGAGTAAAGACAAAAACTTAAGTAACAAAGAACAAATAAAATTAGCAATAGAAATAATAACAATAAAACTAAAAAAATAAACATAAAAATAAATGGAACAAAATAAAATTAAAGAAAATTTTGGGTTAGACTTGGATCCTAAAGTGACGGAGGTGGTGATGGTGTCAGAGGTGGGAGTTGAACACCCTGACACTTGAAATACCGATGGATCTGTCAGATCTCTCAGCTTTGGCATCGTTTTATGCGAGCCATCTCCACAAGTGTTTTGTTGGTCTCAGATATTACATCCGAAACCTTCTTCTAGCCTTGCTCTTCCTCTTCTTCTTTCGATCCTTCACTTGTTGTCGCACATATGTCTTATCGTGAATCTCCCGCAGACTTATGATCGTGGAATGGATGACCCCTGCCTGGAATAAATGGTGGTGATTGAGTAAGTCAGGAAGGTGACCTGTTAACTCCCTTCATTCCACGCCAAAATGGTCGGCAATGTCGCTACTATGTACCCCATTCCCAAGTGGTTGCTCCGCTTATGCTAAACTGCAGCAATGACATTAAGGACATGGGTGGATGTGTAAATTGGAATATTGTGGCTGTCTTAAATTCTTCCTTGCTCTTTTCTAGTTCTTTTCTCCTCCACTTTATGATTCTTTTTCACTTCCCTTTGTACATATGCATATTCTTCCCCATGATTATGAACTTCTATTCCTCCTTTTGCTTTTATTCAACCTAAATAGAAATAAACCTAACTACGGAATTAAACTAATCTAGCAAAAATTTAACACGAAGCTAATTTTCCTATAGGTTGCCTCCCATGCAATACTTCTTTTAATGTCAGTAGCTCGACACTAATTTTATGCTCAAGGTGGTTGGAATGAATGGTTTGATGGTAGCTTTGCCATTAATCTCCAAGTCTGAACCTTCGCTACTATATTGTAACTATCACCGTCCTTGCAATTTTCTTTGCCTCGCTTTCTCCTTCGCGAGTGCTTTTTTTAGGAAGCATTCCTAGGATCCTCCATGTCCTCCCATTCGCCTCAAGGTTCAGGTTCTTTGAGATCCACTGGAGGTGAAGGAGCTCTATTCTCTCTAATTGTCATCTTGAAGATCAATTTCTCCTTTCCATCTCACCGAGTTAGTTCGCCCCCATCTTCATCAATAATTGAGCATGCAGTGGCCAAGAATGGTCCTTCAAAAATTATTGGGGTGTCCTTATCTTCACTAATGTACAAAATATAGAAGTCTATCGGAAAGGTAAATTTACCAACCTTTGTCGGCATATCTTCTATAATCCCCATCAGTCTATGTGAAGTCCTATCTGTTGTCTTAATAAAAAATTTGGTGGGCACTAACTCTCATAACCCTAGTTTAAGACTGAAAGTGTAGGGCATCATATTTATACTCACACCTAAAAACATGAATGCCCTATCTATAATGATGTTGTTGATACTACAAGAGATGAAAAATCCCCTGGATCACCCTTCTTCATAATGTTGGGGTTGTCGTCTAATGGTTGCTTATTAACCTTCTTCTTGTCAGACTCTTGTAGTTTGAACTTTGACTGTATTTTGTCCGTCACTTCCTCAATATTATTATGTTCGATTTCTCACAATTCTTTCGCTGCTCTCTTTGCATATAACTCTTGCTGCTACGCAATAGGGAACAGAAATACCCATCTAGTTACTTGAATTGATTCCATTGCGTGCTCAATCGAAAGGTCCTTTTCAACTTTTTAACCTTTTTTTCTATTTTTTACCGTTTCCTGCACTTGTGAAGTTTCTCCATCTTGAATCTAAGTTATGAACATTATATGCTCCTTCAAATTTGACTCGATGTTACTTAGAAGAGTTCCAATATTCCAAGTTGACATTGCTTTCGCTAACTGGCCCACTTGGACTTTTAAATTATGTATAGACGAAGCATAATTTTTTGTAACTTGCTTGAATTTACTCTCGAGCCTCCTATGTGCTTCCTCTATACCTCCTATCTTGTCCAAAATCATGTCCAACTTCAAATCTATCGAGCTTGTCTTATCCTGCTTAAAGCTTGATTGCCTTTGAGGCCTGAACTACCCTCCATTATTATTGTTTGACCAGGAGAAGCTAGGGTGATTCTTCCACCCAGGGTTATATGTGTTGGAGTAGGGATTATTAATTTGCTCCGGGTTATCGTCTCTCATCAAATAGCAGTCCACCATATCATGATCCAATTGGCCGTATAGATCACACTTCAATTGTACAGCCTTTACCATAGCTGAGGATGATGCCTTCATATTATTGACTTGTAATGTCAAGTTGTCAATCTTAGGTTGCATTTCTGTCATCTGATCGACAGCGACAACTCCTTGTTGCTCCCTAAAGTTAGTAGATTGCCTACTATGTTCACTCGCGCATAAACAACTATTGTTGGCCATCTCCTCTATTAACTCCTCTGCTTAATCGATCGTCTTTCTCATGAATGATCCTCTCGATGCCACATCAATAGTGCCTCTGGTATGTGGGTCCACTCCATTTTAGAATGTCTGCAGCAGGAATTTCCCAGGTAAGTTATGGTGTGGGCATCTCCTCTGTAGATCCTTGTAACACTCCCAACTTATTGGAAATTTGTAATTTCCTTAATTATTTTGGTGGTCTTTGTTAACGGGAAGTATTTATCTAAAAAGGCATGCACTAACTGTTCCCACGTTGTAATGTTAGCGAGGCTTAGTGAATGATAACAAGCCTTTGCTCTATCCCTAAGCATGAAAGGAAACAACCTAATCCTCTCTATGTCTTCCGACTTCTGGTGACACAGAAAACTATCATAGATCTCGAGAAATTCACAATGTGAGCGTTATAGTCTTCATTTTTTAGTCTATAAAATTGGACGTTCTGCTGAAGCATATTCAAGAGGGCTGACTTAATTTCAAATGAGACCGCAACCAAAGATTTAGCCACTCTTTGGTTTGTAGGATGAAACCCTAGCCTTATAAAATCCACGAGGGTCCTCTGTTGTTGCCTACTAGGGTTGACTTCTTGATCCATGTTTCTTTGGAATTCCTTATCCATTTGTGCTTTCTCGATCTCTTCTTCTTCTTCTCACAGAGCTTTCCTAAGGGTTTGTTCTAAAC
>JANQBM010000007.1:8770432-8782289 GCA_025594535.1 Erythroxylum domingense
GTGTATTAAATATTTTTCTGAAATTTTCGTTCCCGATTGATTTAGTTTCATGTCTATGCCTATTTTCCGATCCCGCCGCGCATATTTTTCGGGGTCAACTTTTTTTGAAATATTTTTTTGTGATTTATCTCTATTTTGTTCAGAGGTAAAATTAAATGATTTTGTTCGTCTAAGTATCACTGGTGGGGAATTCCTCCCCCGTGGGCCACGGGTCCAGATGTCAGGTAGGATGTCGGGCCCGTAGACCCGCCCGGGGAGGGGTTCCAGCAAAAGTGGCCGCAGCAAAATAGGGTTGTGACAAGGAGAATCGGTAGACTTAAGAAAATAGCAAAGTGAAAAGACAAAGAGAGTAGGAAAAGAAAGTGACTGGATGAGTGACATATGGGGGTAGAATGGTAATATGATAAATAAAAATCGAAGACATGATCGGGTAGCCTGTGCAGATTCTATCTTTGTCGCGGCGAAAATGTCTTGAAAGAAAAAAAAGGTAGAAATAGAAATATGTCGTCGCGGCGATGTGAAATGCACATCGCGGCGAAAATAACCCGAGAGAAAATGGAACGAAATAGAAGTGCATCGACGAAAATTTCCCAAAAGAAGGAAACTAGGTGGACTTTTGCTGTGGCGAAACCATAAGTTAGCGACGGCGAAAGTAACCCGAACTCAAAGAGCAACAGACAGAAAATTTTACAAAGAAATGAAAAATATGATAAAGACACAAAACATAATTTGGATACTTAGAAAACCTTTCAGTGAATATGTAGAGCTGTAAGGTACTAAATAAGTTCAAGAATGAAAATGCAACACAATCAACAATATGCAACTTCTCCAAACTTGAAGATATATCATGCTTCAGAGTGATCAATCACAGCAAAATAAAGGTAAAAGACAGAACTAAAAGGGGGTGTTATTGAAATGAATATTACTATTAAACCAACTACTTTTCCTACTGGGTTAGTTTCTCGCCCACACTTATTCAACAAACTAATGCAGCAAACATGTCATGAGAAGTCACAAGGCAAAAGTAAGTAAACAAGTGAAGGAAAGAAACAACCTGAGATTTATGGAGGTTTCTGGTTCTCATGGTAAGGCTTCAAGAGATGTCCATTCACCTTAAGCTTAGCTCCAGCCTGTTCATGTAGAAGTTCCACCATGCCAAAGTCGTGCACTTTTATGACTATGTACGACCCATCCCTTACAACGACGCCATTTGATTCGACCAGTTCGTTAAACTCTTAAAGGTTGAATCAAAGTATTCCAAGAATTGCACTACAGGGTGCAACCCCGGGTCGTTCACTTAATCAGAAACTAAAATGATTGAACCTAAGTTAACCTATATGTCATGCTATGCAACTATTTTGGAGAAAAGGGTTTTTTATTTCTGAACTCATTAATAGAACTAATTTGAATGTAAAACGAATGTTTTTGGATTTTAGGGGTAAATAAAACTAAAGGACGAAAAACGCAAAAGACTAAATAGTGATAAAGTTCGCAAAAGACTAAATAGTGATAAAGCCCCCTTGAAGGTGAGTTTTGGCCATCATAGTTCGAATTTGATTTAAGTGAGAGGAGAAGTCACTAAGCTTCCAAATGGTAAACCTTGAAAGACTCTTCAAGTCCAGGATCTTAATCAATGAGACTCCATTTTTTTAAAAATCCCGTTAAGTGCTCTTAGTATGTGTAGTAGGATTAGCCAATGCAATGGTTCAAATGGAACCTAAAATCATCTCAACATGAAACATAACTATGCAAGATAAGAGAGAATCAAGAAGATTTCAAATAGACATCTATGAAACTTCATACATTTAAGCTCAAAGTTCTACATAAACCAATCCATCCCACACATAATGAATATCCAACAGTTGATTAAAATCATAATCAAATCGCTCAACTACATATCATAAATCCTAGACCTAGGATTTTATAAATTAATAGCTGAACCATAGATTAAACTATTCCCCTTTTTCAGCCCATTGAACTCTAGCCATTGCTTCACCTTCAAGGGGAAAAGAAACGTCTAGCCACTCATTGAATTCAGAAACTTCACAACTTGGAATGAATCTAAATCACTCATGGTGGAGGTTTTACAGTTGAAAGAATAATATGGAAGAGGTTCGAGCTTTTTTTTTCTTTTTAAGAGAGTATAAATGAACGAAAGTCAATGATCGTGTGTCTCTGCCGCCTCCCCCTTACTTATCCCAAAATAGGGATTTTTAAGTGGTATTCAGGTTGGGTCATATGCAAGGGTAAGTGAGATTTCCAAAAATGACTCGGGTTTCAGGTTGCTGCTTGAAAGTTTTCGCCGCAATAAAGTGATGAGTTCACCGCGTCCAAATTTTCCCAAAAGGTATGAGCTATTGATTTGAAGGTTTCGCCACGGCGAACTGATGAGTTCGCTGCAGCCAAATTTTCTTGAATGGTCTGGGATGTTGATTCACATGTTTCGCCGCGGCAAAGTGATGAGTTTGTCGCGATTAACTTGTCTCGAAAGGTCTTCTTCCTTGATCTTATGGCTTAGCAATTTCTTAGTCCTTACTCTTAGCTCCACTTTTTGAGTGTCCTACAGTGAAAAGAAATGGTTTGCAATATCAATTGTACTATAAACCAAATGAGTGCAATTACTAACTAATTATGACAATTTTACCCTCAAATTATATTAATTCAAAACAAGCACTCTTGAACTAATTTAAGCACAATATCGAGCAAAAAGAGCCGAAAAGTACATCAAAAACTATAAAAATATCACTGAATAATATAGACGACTTGGGTTCAATCACCTGGCCTCATAGTCTAAACCAAAATTTATTAGGTTTACTAGATTCAAACCTCAAAGAAGTGAAAAACTCAAGTGTTAGCTCACGAAAAATAGGGTAATCCGTATGCATATATTGTCCCCAATTATCTTTCCTACATAATTTTAGTGATTTTTCCTTCAACTTTATTTCTTCTAGCAGATCAAAATCCAAATATCGTGTTGTATGAATGAATCTAGTTTTAGAAGAGCATACCTATCACCTTCTTGCTTAAAATAAATAGGAAAAGGGGCATCATAATCAGCTGTAATGTTTGCAACATTTTGGCCTTCCACCTCAGCTTAGATGAGTTCAACAAATTTTTCATAAAAAGTTTTGGTTCTTCGAGGCATAATGACGTGAAAACCTGCAAAAATCACAAAAGAAACATGATAAGTTTCAAGAAGGAACACTCTCATCCCCTAGAGGGAGAAACCTGTGAAAATGGAGGGAAGGAGGGGAAAAGAAAAACAAATACAACACAAATCTACACAAAACTGAAGGTTTTGATGACAAACGTAAGCAAACTTACAAGATTTAGTGAAAACTTGGAAGAGAATGAGCAATATTCTAAGAAGAGAGGATATGGATGCCGAAACTGGAGAGAGGGGAGTGTAGAAAAGAATAATAAACAAAGGGTGTGTTTTTAAGGTTGTTTTAAACCAGGGGTGGGCTAGATCTACTACTCACCCAACATGATCTTGCTAGTGCACGATCGTATACCCCTGGTGAGTGAAGAGTTCTGTCACAATCGTGTTGGTGCATGGTTGTGCACCATTGATGCATGAAGGGTCAAGTCATGATCATGCTAGTGCACGATCGTACACCCCTGATGTGTGAAGGGTTTTGTCATGATTGTGTTAGTGCATGAACGTGTACCCCTGATGTTTCACTCAAACTTGTTCTAATTCACTCTTAATGGCTCCCAACTTAGTTCTAAGTCACTCCAAACTTGAAAATTCAAATTTTAACATAAAAAGCTACAATAAAACTCAAGAAAACAACAGTCAAACTCAAGAAAAGACAAGATTAAAGCAAGAAGTAACTTGAAAACTAAGTAGCAATAACTTAAAAAACTTGAGAACTAACCATAACATGCTTCATTTAAGGTCATGAGCTTGCCCAAAGTTCAATTTAATGAAAAAGAGTCAGGGAAAGGTAAAAAATCACTTCCCTTTCATGAAAGAGAACTCCTCTAATGTAAAGCTTCCATCGATTTCCATTTACCTTAAAGGTTTCACCTTTGGTGTTCTCCAATTCTATTGTTCCATGATCAAATACTTGAAGTACCATAAAAGGTCCACTCCACCTTAACTTAAGCTTTCTAGGAAATAAGCGAAGTCTTGGATTATATATAAGCGCTAAATCCCTACTCTTAAACTCCTTCTCCTTGATGTGAGCATTATGCCACTTCTTAATTTTCTCCTTATACAACTTGGAATTTTCATAAACATCAAACTTTAACTATTCAATTCATCAAATTGTAGCAACCTCTTCTTACCTACAAGTTTCTAACCCATGTTCAATTTCTTTATTGCTTAATAAGCCCTATGCTCCAACTCCAAGGGTAAATGGCAAGGCTTTCCATACACAAGCCTATAGGGAGTAGTACCTATAGGTATTTTGAAAGCTATCCTATATGCCTAAAGTGTGTCGTCCAACTTCAAAGCCCAGTCCTTTCTTGAGGAGCTCACTACTTTCTTTAAGATCTTCTTCAACTCTTAATTTACCACCTCCACTTAGCCATTAGTTTGTGGATGATATGAGGTAGCCACTCTATGGTGAACATTATACTTTCTTAAAAGAACCTTAAATGGCTTATTATAAAAATGATTACCCTCGTCACTTATATTTCCCTTGACATCCTAAATCGAGTGAATATCTTCTTGATGAAGCATTAAACCACTTTACCATTGTTTGTTGGAGTAGCCATAGCTTTAACCCACTTAGAAACATAATCCACTCCAACTAAGATATACTTGTTACCTAGGGAGGATGGGAATGGTCCCATGAAATCCAAGCCCCGCACATCAAATATCTCCACCTTCATTATGTTTGAAAGTGGCATCTTATCCCTCTTTGATATATTGGCCACTTATTGACACCTATCACACTTCAACATAAAATTACGAGCATCCTTAAACAAGTTTGGCCAGTTGAATCCACTCTCCAAGACCCGAGCAGCTGTTTTATTTACTCTATAGTGTCCTGAATGAATAGAAATATGACATTGCATGAACACTTCAGGTGTCTCATCATCAGGGACACACCTACGAATCACACTGTCAACATAAATCATATATAATAGGGGTTCATCCCAAATGTAACGAGAACACTGGAATAAGAAATGTTTCCTTTGTTGATTAGAAAGATTAGAGGGAAGAACACCACCTGAGAGATAATTTGCAATATCTACAAACTAAGGAAGAAAGAGTTTGTCTACCATCATTAAGGCTTCATTAGGGAAGCGCTCCTCAATTACCTCTTTTTCTCCTTTTTGCTACCCTTCACATCTTGATTGATGGTCTGCAACAATAGTTTATGCTCCTTTCTTGTCTTTAATCTCAAGGTTGAACTCTTGGATTAGAACTACCTATCTAATAAGCCTAACCTTGGCATCCTTCCTTGCAAAGAGATAACACAGTGCCGCATGATCTGTAAAGACAATAACATGTGAGCCTAAAAGATAATAGCGAAATTTCTCACATGTAAAAACTACTGTAGGCAACTCCTTTTCCATAGTGGTGTAATTCAGTTGTGTGCCTATCAAGACCTTGCTCGCATAGTAGATAGCATAGAGTTTTTTTTATAGTTTTTTCTCCTTCCACTATCTAAGTACACACCCCATTGCATGTTCACTTGCATCATACATAATCTCGAAAGTGAGAGACCAATCTGGCATTGTCAAGATAGGTGCTGTTATGAGTGCCTTCTTCAACCTATTAAAAGAATCTAAGCAATCATTAGTAAACACAAAGGCACATCTTTTACTAACAAATGGGTTAAGGGTCTAGCAATAAAGGAAAAATCCTTGATGAACTATCTTTAAAACCATGCATGACCAAGAAAAGCTTGGATACCCTTAATGTTGGTGGGAGGGGTAACTTTTCAATCACTTCAATTTTTGCTCGATCCACTTCAATCCCTTTGTATGAGATCCTATGGCCCAATACAATCCCCTCTTTGATCATGAAATGACACTTCTCTCAGTTTAGAACCAAATGAGAATCTTCACATCTTTGAAGCACTCTATCTAAATTAGATAAAAAATCATCAAAAGAATCTTCAAAGATAGAGAAGTCATCCATAAATACCTCCATGAAGTTCTCATTCATGTCCACAAAAAAGGCCATCATGCATGTTTGGAATGTGGCAGGTGCATTGCATAACCCAAAAGGCATGCTCCGATAAGCGAATGTCCCGTAAGGATTAGTGAAAATGGTCTTTTCTTGATCCTGTGGGTATATAAACACCTGATTGTACCCTGAGTATCCATAAAAAAAACAATAAAATGAATGGTTAGTCACCCTCTCAATCATTTGGTCCACAAAAGGTAAAGGAAAATTATCTTTCTTGGTGACCAAGTTAAGCTTCCTGTAATCAATATACACTCTCCAACTTATGATAGTCCTAGTAGAAATCTGTTCACCTTTTTCATTTTCCATCACTGTCATGCCTCCTTTCTTAGGCACACACTGTATAGGACTAACCCACTCACTATCTGAAATAGATTAAATAATCCCTGCATCCAAGAGATTCACTAGTTCACTCTTCACATCCTTTTGCATGTGTGGATTTAACCTTCTTTATCTCTCCCTCGCTATTTTGCATCCTTTCTCAAGTTTAATCCTATGTATCACCACATTGGGGCTAATATCCCTAATATCAGCAATTTGCCACGCCATGGCTTTCATCCACTTCCTAACAGTCTGTACCGCTTTCTTTTCTTGCTTAAAATCCAATGAGTTGGATATGATGATGGGTAAGGTGTGGTCTGTACCTAAGAAAGTATATCGTAAGTGAGAAGGTAAGGGTTTTAGGTCTAAGGTCTAAGGTGGGTGGTTTAACAAAGGAGGGTTGTGTGGGGGTATTCGATCTCTCTAACTTCTCTTGCTCACTTCCCTCATATAGTTCTTCTTCATTCACACCTTCATCTATATTCACATCAACAACTTTTGCGACCTCCTTTTCAACTTCCTTCATCCAATCATCTACAATATCAATCTTCACACATGCGGTCCCATCCATCGATTTCTTTAGAGTTTTAGACATATTAAATTCAACTTGTTCATTTCCAATTCTCAAAACAAGTTTCCCATCATGCATATTAACTAATACCCTATCAATACTCATAAAGGGTCTCCCCAAAATCAAAGGACAATTCCTATCCTCTTCAAAATGCGACATAACAAAATCCACCAAAATGAAAATTTTATTTACTTTTACCAATACATATTCGACAACTTTGAATGACTTATTGATGGATTGATTTGTAAGTTGAATGAGCATAGGTTTTGTCTTGATGGCTTTTAAACCTAGTTTCCTAGAAACAGATAAAGCAATCAGATTAATACTGTCACCTAAGTCATATAAGCATTTAACAAATTCAAAGTCACCAATAACAAATGGAATCGTAAAACTCCCTGGATCTTGTAGTTTTTATAGCAAGGTGCATGAAATGATTGAACTATAATTTTCTATCAGGGTTACCATTTGACTGTCCTCCTAAGTGCGTTTGTGTATGAGTATATCCTTGAGAAACTTCGCATACTTAGGCATGCACTCTAATGCTTCCACCAATGACAAGTTGTTATGAAACTTTTTTAGCTTTTCTAAGAACTTGGACAACTGAGTGTCTACCTAATGTTATTTCACCCTTTGTAGATACGAGAGCTTAGGCTTGTAGGGTGGTGGTAGAACATATGGCTTCTTTTCTTCTTGCTCTTCCTCCTTCCCTTCTATCTCCTTGCCCTTCTCTTTTGTATGACTCTCCTATTGCACACTTGGTTCTTCCAGTTGCTTACCATTCCTAAGTGTGATCACCTTGATTTGTTCCTTTGGATTTGTCTCAGTGCTACTTAGTAGGCTACCTACATTTCTAGAAGATAAGGTAGTAGCAAACTGGCCTACCTGAACCTCTAAATTATGGATGGATGAAGCATGGTTCTTTAAGATTGCATCCTGGCTTGTAAAAATTTATTTTTGGTACTTTTCTTAGGTTGCAAATTTAGAGTTCTTCAAGTTCATCACATCTATCATCCTATCCATCTTGCTCTCCAAGGTTACAAGTCAATTTTGTTGAAAACCAAGAGGTCCTGGAGGTCTTGTTGGGTCACCTACATTATTAACACTTTAAGAAAATTTTGGATGATTTTTTCATCCTAGATTATAAGTGTTGGAGTTGGGTTGTTACCTCTTTGTTGTGGTTAGCCCAAGTAACTTACCTATTCTATACCACTAGCTCCTAACAAGAAACACTTTGTTATGCAATGGTTGTCTTACCCACATAACTTGAATTGGTTTTGTATGGCTTTGACTGTGGATGAAGACGCTCCTTACATGTTGTTTAATTTTTGAGTGAGAGCGGTAATTTGTGCTTGCAAGGTTATAACAAAATCAATTAGAATCATGCATTTTTGTTCCCAGTGCCTTGCTTACTCCTTTCATTTGACCATATGCAACTGTTGCTGGCTAACTCCTCCAAAAGATTGTGAGCCACCTTAATGGTTTTCCTTATCAAAGACCCTCTAGCAATTGCATCAGTGGTCCGTCTTGTAATTCGATTCACACCAATGTAGGATGTTTGGAGTAAGAACTCCCTTGGAAGGTTATAGTGTGGGTAGCTTCTTTGCAATTCTTTGAACC
This sequence comes from Erythroxylum domingense, assembly GCA_025594535.1. Taxonomy (NCBI): domain Eukaryota; kingdom Viridiplantae; phylum Streptophyta; class Magnoliopsida; order Malpighiales; family Erythroxylaceae; genus Erythroxylum; species Erythroxylum domingense. The sequence continues at coordinate 8,779,090 of JANQBM010000007.1, forward strand.
TCTCTCAAACTTCATATAAGGACTCCCCATCATTTTGCTGAAAGTATGTAATCTCCTTAATGATCCGACTGGTCTTTGTCAAAGGGAAGTACTTGGCGAGGAAGGCATGGGCTACTTACTCCCATGTGGTAATATGAGATGCACTAAGTGGGTTGTACCATACCTTAGATCAATCTAGTAAAGTGAATGGAAATAGTCTAAACCGCACAAAATCATCAAACATCCCAATAAATGTAAAATTATCACATATCACTATGAAGTTTGCTAGGTGGGCATTGGGATCTTCAGTTGATAATTCATATAATTGAATACTATTCTGGAGTACGTTGAGGAGTGCAGGCTTGATTTTAAAATCATTTGTTTAAATTGCAGGCCTTGCGACTCCTTGTCAACTAAATCTGGGCCTTATAAAATCCATCAATGTTCTCTCAGCCCCTCCTAGTTCTCCTTCTTCTGCCATATTCCTTTACAATGCCTCTTAATGCTTAGTTCTTCTTAACTCTCTTCTGTATTATATGATATCAAATAACTCTTCTTCACTAAACTTGGTAGATCTTCTTGTACTCCTTGTATTCATGTACCTACAAAAACACAAGGAAAATTATTAAAACTCTTAAATCAAAGTCACCTAAACTGAACAAGATGATAAAAAATCAATCCCCAGTAACGGCACCAAAAACTTATTTATTTGTAAACCAAACTATTAGTTTTACGACAAAAATTGCAAGTATACGGGTCATTACTTGTAGTTAAAGAAAGATATCGTCCCATAGAGATTGATGTTAGACTCCACTCAATTTAGGTTAAGCTTTGTTTAAAAAGAATGAAAACTGGAAATTAAATGAAAATTAATTAGACTAGCAATGAACATTAATTAACGCAAAGGTTTAAAATTAGGAGTTACTTTATCCCTATTTTGCTTTCCTCTTGTGTTCTTGATCTAATTATGCTCGACCCAAGATTCTCTAATGTTCAACTACCCTTGCTCAAGGCATAATTAGATGACCCTAATTGAAAGGATTAGAATTAGTTATGCTATCTCTAGACTTACCAACTTTTCCTTATCATTTAATAAGATTTCAAGCACTTCTATAGGTGATATTTAATAAACAACTAAGATCTCTCTTACACTATTTGGAAAAACTAGAATATTTATTAGATCCATTAGGAGCTAACTCTTGTTACACTACCCAACTCAAATAACCACACTCATCCTCTCGGTCTATTGTACGGTATAAGCATAATAATTATCACAAAACATCTTTCATTGCACTAAAAACAACAAGAGTTCCACAAATAGTTCAAAAACAACTCCTACAATGTCTTTATCTACTCATATTCATGAACAATCCAACAAAGTATATGTTTTTCATACTAAAATTTATAAAGAGAAAAGAATAAAAACTGGGTAAAGTTAAGAGTTCCTTCTCTCTACTCCAGAAAGCTAGAAAAACCCTAAAGTTTGATGTTGTCACCACTTTTCTAAGATGGATTGTGCATTTCCCTCTTTGTCTAGCCTCTAAAAGACCTACTTTTTCTATTTTTGGTTTGGTCTGCTTATGGGTGAAGGCTCATAGGGTTTAGAGCCTTTTTATATGGTAAAGAGAGGGTCAAACCACTCAAAAGCCCGTGTTTAACCTGATTTTGGCAAGTTTAACCAGTCACCCTCGTGCACAAACACGACTGTGATGGAGAGGTAGTTGTTTATAGTTGCACAATTGTGCACAAGCACGATCGTGACAGAGAGGTAGTCATTTGTAGTTGCATTATCATGCACAAGCACGATCGTGCACTGTTGTCTGACAATTTTCTGCACTCTTCACTCTGTTGGCCATAACTTCCTCTTTGGACCTCCGATTGACTTGAAATTTGAACTGCAAGCTCCTCAGACATTTTCCTTCCTCTTCACCAGATTTCATTGTCATCTAAATTCTCTAAGCCTACCCAGTGGCTCCATTAAATAACCTGTACCGTATCCACAACTACAAATCTGATACCTGCACAATTCATCAACAAGGTGCATCAATCCATCCTAAAAAGTAAGCTCCAAAACTACTGACATACACTAGATAATGTAAAGAAAGAACTAAACACTTCAAAGATTAAGAAACGATGCAAAAGATCAAATAAACTAGAACCAAAACACACAAAAAAGCATTTGAAACACATGAAAACACACTAGAAACATAACCTAAATACACACTTATCAAAATGCTAGACAAATTGTAGTTCCCAAATATTTTGATTTTGAAACACTTGATAGGCTAGAATTGTTTGAGAGGGTAGAAATTTTAGCTGAAAGAATCTAGTAGGCCCAATTTATATGGTTCCAATTTTCTTTCTATAAGGAGCTCACATTGGAATTTTTCACTTCACTGACTTATGACCCTAAGAACCCCAAGTGTAGCACCCCACGCTCATAAGACACATAGTCGACATGCTAAGTGATGTTCGAGAACATACCCCGCGAGGGTAGTATGCTAGAATAGTCAATCAGTCAAATTTAATACATAAATTTCTTTTCCTTTTAAATCAATGCACGTATATTGCAAAAAAATCAACAAATAAATCGGGCCCACTTTTATTCATAAACATTTTCAAACACAATGTCACAACCACTACATTATGAAATCATTTACATACACATTGCAAAATACTTATGAATACATATTTTGATACAAAAATTAAAGAAATACTAATGCAGACATGAACTGATCTCGACCTCTATCTCTTACTTGGTGCAATGGCTATACTCTCGTCAGCCTAATGGGGTAACTCTTCAAAGCCTTAAAAATATTGTAAATTTTGGATGAGTTTTGCGAACTCAATGAGTGAACATCCTCCATGGCTCACTCAATCATATAGCACATATAGTTCACATATTTTCACTTAATTTACATCACTTCATTTAACATATAGGATCATATTCAGGGAATCAAAGTAATCATTTCAATCATTTAAAATTCACATATCACTTATAATTCAATGCACATGAGAGTTACTTTCATTTATTACTTTGTTGTGATCGAGTGCCTATAACTGTCCCGTATCCATTTTGGATACCGAACTCATTGATAAATGTCCCATATCTGTTGGAGATACCGGGCTCATTTTACATAGTAAACCTGTAACACCCCACTCCCGCCGAACCCGAACCCGATATCGACAGTGATACCCGAGTCCGTGCCCCGCGAGGGTGG
>JANQBM010000007.1:8803240-8824124 GCA_025594535.1 Erythroxylum domingense
CAAAATTCATAAATCTCACAATTCTACTAACCAATAATATTTTTAATGCAGAAACATTCAAAATTCTCAAAAATTCACAATTCAATCCAATTATACCCGAAATTATTTATAAATGCATGTACACTTAAATTCATGTGCAGAAAAGTTCACTATTCACTTGGATGAGTATGACATTATGCATGAACATAAAAATGCATCTCTTGCATCTCACTGAACACTCCTATTTACTATTCTAAACTTCCCATAGGTAATGGGATGTTATATTTATAACCTCCTCTAGCATGTATGTTCATGGGCCCACACACTTCAGTGTGTACCAGGTCTAACGTGAATTCAAATCTGTTTCCTTTGGAAGGAAATGAAGCTTTGGTCATCTTTCCTTCAATATAAGACTCACAGGTGGGCAATGGACCATTGTCCAAGCCGTAAGGATCCTATCTTCAACTAACCTGTCAAGTCTTTTCTGATTGACATACCCATCCTTAAGTGCCACAGATATTTTGAATTAATACTAGAGTCATTGGACATTCTTGGTTTTATTAATTCTATAGTGTTTAGTGAGCCCGTCATAGGCTCTATAAAGAACAATCCCTGTTTAATTACCGCATTACAAATAAAATCCTTATTCTCATATATTGAAACAACATTTTCAAAATATAAGGAATAACCAGTTTTTATTAAACAAAAAATAGAAATCATGTTCCTTACAACCATAGGGATGAAATATGCATCCTCCAAATATAACCTATGACCACTAGGAAAGTCTAAGATAACTACTACTACTGTTTCAGCTAAAACGTAGGATCCATCAGCTATCTTGACTTAAAACTGGCCTTTAAGCAATCTTTTCCTTTGCTGGAACCCCTGCATAGTATTGTAAACATGGTCAGTGGCTCCTGAATCTAATATCCAAGAATTAGATGAATCTACCATATTTCTAGTTCCTAACAAACTTAGGAAACCCATACCTTGTTTGCTCTTTAGAGTCTCAAAGTAGACCGTGCAGTTCTTCTTCCAGTGGCCCTTCTCACAACAGTGGAAACACTTTCCTTTGATGTCCTCCTTATCCTTCTTTTTCATAGGTTGGGCTTTGACCCCTGTTTGGGCGTTCCCTTTCTTTGCACCCTTCTTCTTTTGCTTGCCCTTACCTTTAGGCTTAGAAGAAGATGTCACATAAGCCTCTGGCCTATTGACCTTGATATTTAATATCTCCTCCGTATTCTGGAGGGTATTCATCAACTTACTCAAGGTGTCATTCTTGGTGATGAGCTCATAGTATAACTTAAACTGCTGAAAAGAAGAGTTTAAGTTGTTGATGATTATGATCATCTGTGTCTCCGCATCCATTTTCTCCCCAAGCAACTCGGCCTCAATAACTGCAGAGATTACTTTAAGCATGTAATCCTATACCGGTTCACTAGGCTTTTATTTGAGATTGTGAAAGGTTTGGATAGCTTTCACCCTTACAGACCTGGTCCTCACACCAAACATCTCATGTAGCAGATGGACCAATGCACCGGCATTTTGCATGCCTACAACTTGCTTTTGCAACATAACGCTGACAGAAGCCAGAATATAGCACTTGACAGTCTTATCAGTATTCTGTCATCGCTCATACTGCTGGACTTACTCAAGAGTTAATTTGTCACCTGGAGGTGCAGGCTCATTGTCTGTTAATACCCATGAAATTCGTTCATATTGGAGAACGATGTTAAGGTTACACATCCATTCATTAAATTTTTCTCCATTTTCCAATTTGTTATTAGTCAAGAGCATTGTGAGTGGATTCATATTGAGGTAATAATGTCTGAAAATATAAATTATTAAAGAATGAGCATACTAGTCAAAATTATTAGAACTTTGTATAAAATCATAATGCATGTATGCATAATGATAGATTTAAAAAAACGGTTATTTTTCTTATCTATAACGGACTAAGTGAGGATGGGCCATCTTTGAGAAGCGTCATAATTTGGTCCATGCATTTATCAATAGAGCTACATGGGCAAGTTATTGAAAAACCATGTTGAGTGTGTAACCATTTGATTCATCCATTAAAGGTACTTGCAAGCCATACCTCGGTGGGAGGTCATATTTGCTACTAATGAATAGACTTATCCTTAAGGAGACCCAAACCATGCAAGATCTAGAATTCATATCCTCCGATGGGGAGTAACATTTCACCGTATGCAAATGGGCCATCGCATGGAGACTGTGAACTCTCACATGATCATCCTCTCCCACTCTATCTTTTTCAGTCTTTAAGTTTTAATTAATCCCATCTTGTCTAGATGCAATTTATTAACCATTCTATATTGTTTCATTATATAACTAATACATAATGGATGCATCGAAAAACCAAAGGTTGGCAATTTTTCTAAATGGCATACATGCACATAATATCTCATATTATTTGTATCCATTCATCTCATGAATTAAATAGCTACTTTTGGTTTTCCATTCTAGGAAAAATAAAAAAAATTAAAAGGCCTTTAGGCCCAAAAATTCTTCTTAGACTTAGATCTTCTGTTTCGAAGTCTTCGCTTGCCTGACCTGACCCGTTCAGTAAAAATGAGTTAATGATTTAAAAAACTTATTTGTAAAAAGTAAAACAAAAATTCTAACACTTGAAAAAATTAAGAATTAACAAAATTTAATCAAAATAAAAACTGCCATTAACATAAAATAAAAACCGAAAACATTTACCTTCTTTTCTTCGATCCATGGCTGCTCTGTCTCCAAAATTACAAAATTTTTACATTACAAAAGTAATGAAAATAGAAAAAATTAAGACAAGGAGAAAACATGGCGATGATAGGCCACCATCCTTGTTACAAACCAATCGAAGAAAACTTACAAAGTAAATCGATATTCTATGGACAACCAAAAGAGCAAACCAAAACATACACAACATATAATTTTATCACATAAAAAATTACAGCATACATAATTTAATATAATTGTCAACCCATGCCACATATAGGAACTGAATCATGCATAATAAAACCTAGCTTTGATACCAATTGTTAGATCGAAAATAAAAACATGCTTGGTTTGGCTAAACGGTAAATTTCAAAAGCTTTTTCCGAAATCAAAATATAGCGGAAGCGTAAATACTAAATCAACATGCTTTAATCCATACATGATACGGTATAAGGAAAATAAATAAATTAAGAACAAGATCGAAATTTTTACCGACTTCTTGCTACAGCTTTGACTCCTTGCTGCTATGTTCTTAACCAATACGATCTACCACTTGTTCTCTTTGGACAACTTGGTTGTCAAAATCCTTTGGTGAGAAAGGAGAAGAAAAATTGGATAGGAAACCTTTTGCTATATTCGACTAGTTCAAAAGAACAACAAAATTGAGACCTTCTTTATTGCTATAGCCGACTATTTTTAGAGCAAAAAGAGACCTTCTCTTTTGCTATGTTCGGCTAATGTTGAGAGAATGGAGAGAGACTAAAAATTTTTCATACGTTAATAGCATAAAAGCTAAAAATGAAAAACTCTCTTTCCATGTACAACACCTTTCGGTTAATAGCATAAAAGCTCAAAAGACTTGCGTCTTTTCCCATGCAGCACCTTGCATGTTATCTCTCATAATAACGTTTTTATTGTTGTAATAAAAGCATCACCGAATGTGTTATGAGAGAGTGGAGAAAGCTTCCAAAAGCCACCTATTCATTCATTTTTTACTGCTGAAAATGCTATATGTTTTTCTATCTTTAAAAGCCATCAAACAATTAAAAGAAGAGAAGCATGACATTAACACCCACTCCACTACAACACTTTCATGCTTTTATTAATAAAAGACATAAACGATTTCTACATCTTTGTAGAATTCTTTTTTGCCTTCCCTTTTTTTTATAATTCAATTAATCTAATTAATTAAAACCAAATCTAACCCAATATTAACTATTCCTATGGGCTTATAGTTAAAAATTAATTAGTGTAAGCCCAACATTTAGCTATAGGCTTAAGACCTAATTTAATTAACACTTAATTAAATTGTTCCGATCTTATTGGCCGGAATCCAATTCGTGCAATTCTCTCCAAAATGTCTCAGTTTATTTCCAGTAACCTTCATTTATTATTATTTTGCTTTCCTTGATAACCTTCCTAGAAGTTAAGTAGGGAATCTAATTAACTTAAATAATTCAAGCTCCAATAAACCCGGAATTAACTTATTCTCATTAGAATTAACTCCGACTTATTAACCAAATGTCATTCCACTAAAGACAATTGGTTGAACTATTGAATTACTTAAAATTATAAGAAACTGTGTTTCAAAATTATTAATTCGGTGTCCAATCACAAACTCTATTATAAATCATATTATAGCCATCCACACAATAAAGGGAAAATTTACCGTTTTGCCCTTATGTTGGTTTTTCCTTCTAGATCTCCCATTTTACTCTGCATGGTGATTAACACACAAGATTTAATCTTGTTGTTAAGACTTGATGAGTAGCTAGTTCAACAAACTAAAGACGCCAGTTTAATCACCAATCTTTGTAAAACATCTAGAAGTGATGATATCACTATAAACTCTTTATTTGAGTAAATGTTCCCTGATGCATGTTTCAATTAATAATTCCAACATACGGACACTGGATTGACACCCAGTAAAAATCCATTATGATCATATCAAGAATTATAATGAAACACACATGAGTTCACCACTCATCAAGATTATGGTCTGTAATAAACGAATGCTAAGAAGTATGTTTTAACATTAAAGTAACAGTCTACTTTATTCTTTATAAACATACGCGATTCTAGATTCATTTAATAGTGCCATTACTGACAGTCCACTCCTATCATGATTTGAAACTCATCATTCCCTTGAAGTAAACTCCTTTACTTACATGGAAGTTAATCGCAACATTACAGTCTAAACTATAATCAATCGACCTTCTTAATTATTCGACTGTGAATTAATTAATTTAGATTATAATAATATACATGTTTCCCATACATCTTCATGTATATGCATATTACTTACAAAAGAACCTTTGATACCTTATGATTAGTTATATTATACTCATATAAATAATACCAAACTCTTTTGTTTTATTAATAATAAATATTTTCATTACAATATTGTAACTGGAAGAAAATTAAGTTATATGTAAATATACTTGCTTTCCAGGGCACTATATTTACATAACCCTAATAGAGTTTCATCTAACTCACTCTCTCGATTGGTTGCAAGATGACAATTAAAAACAAAAATCAACAAAGACAATTGCATTCAATTCAATTCAATAAAATAGGAGTTCAACATAATAGTTCCAAAAGCAATTGCTAAAATAAAATCATCTTAACATGGTCTCCATAATAGCATCAACATTCAAATAATCCATTTTTACAAAGAATAGAAGAGATTAAAATGACAGAAAATTGAATAGGAAGACTCCTTCTCTTCTTTGCCAAGATCTAGAATTTAAGTGTTAATGTGCTATTTTGCTTAATCTTGATGATTATCCTTGTTTTCAATCCTTCCTCAATGCTCCAAACATGTGTTCTTCACCCAAGGATGGTGTTTCTACAGGTGGGTGTCATCTCCCTTGATGATGGAGGCCTAATTCTCTTTTTATAGTCTAAAAACCCTAGGTTTAATGAAGCCTCACAGATTGCCTCATATTGTAATTCCCAAGCTCGTGGAAATTGGCATGATTCCCACGAGCGTGGGAATTACAATCCAAGGCAATCTACGAGGCTTCATTAAACTTAGGGTTTTTGGACTATAAAAAGAGAATTAAGCCTCCATCTTCAATGGAGACAACACCCACCTTGGGAATTTGTCACAGATGCACTCCTCATTTTGTTTATAATTCCCACATCCGTAGGAATTTACATGATTCCCACGAACACAGGAATTTTTCACATATGCATGCATTCCTCATTTCTTCTCCTCTTTGATCTTTAGTTCCCCCTCCAAGTTGCTCCTTCCTTCTTCCTACATAAAAATAGTCAATTCTTTCCCTCAATTAACATCAAACACACAAGAACAACAATGAAAATCAAACTTAACGAAAACATACAAAATGAATCCTAAACTAGAACAATAATCAACAATTATGCTAAAAAACACATGCCAATTACCTATAAAAACATATCCTAATGCACAACTATCAGATGGCCCAGGCCCACCCCTACCCATTGACAATCCTACATCTACCGTCTTCTTCATATGTGATCTTCCTGACGCTGCATCAATTGTGCCTTATGTATGTAGGGTTACTCCGTTATAGATGTAATGACCCAAAAATAGAACATAATGAATTAAGTGCATCTTAGTAAGAGACATTATTGTATTCAATATAAAAGACATGAGTTAATAGGTAATTTGTTCATTTTGGCATAGACATACATACTTAGATATGAAATATGTATGGGAATTTTTGATATGTTGCTTGCATTTATGAATGTGATGTGAGGGGAATTAGAAGAAGAAGTATCTCAATTGCTTATGGAATCTTTTTAGTTAAATTAGATGTGTTTTTGTGTTGCTCTTGCATGATAAGACCGAAGTTAGTTGATTTGAGATGTGTACCTTACTGAATGGATAGATTCCACTGAACATATTTCTATAATTTGGCCATATCTTGGTCTGTAGACCTTTAAACTAGATATTTTTAATTGGAGATTAAATTGGAGACATAGATCTAAAACTTTTATGAAGGAATCAAAATTTTATTGTGCCTCTAAGATTTTTAATACTGACTTGAAGTTGAGTTATGGCTATTGTCCTTATTTTCAAACAACCTGTAGTGTTTTGGGTATAACTCTCAGAATAATTAACCAAGTTGAATGAAATTTATTACATTATAAAATTAATACATAGGGGAGTAAAATTAATTGATAAGATTGTAGGCTGATATGGGAAGTAAAGGAACAAGAAGGACCAATATGCAAATTTTCTAAAATTAACATAAGGACCAATTGGATTAAGGCATGTGTGACCAATAATAATAAAGCATGTGTGTCCAATAGGAATTAAGCATATGTGTGATTCTTGAAAGTTCTAGAATGAGCATATGGAGAGGGGAGATGCACGACATTTTCGGGCTTCTATGTTTAGATTTTTCTCCTCTCCATTTCACCTTCTTCATCCCATCATTTTTCATGTAAAAAATTAAGCCAATCTTAGGTAGAAATCAAGATAAAAGTTAGGGATTTTCTCTTCACCTTTATCTCTTCTTATTTTGTTTATGAAGGAATTAAATTATAAGGTTGGAAGTAGGATTGAGAGGTATATTTTTATTATTTCTAGTTGGTAAGTAAAGCAAAGCCAAAGAGGAAGGGAAGGAAGGGAAATAGAAGACCTACTTTGTCAATTTTGAGGTTTGGGATTTCATTTAATTGATTTCTGTATTTCTGTATGATCGAATGGATATAAAGATTCATTTGGATGTGAAATTGTTGTTAGGATGTTGCTTTGGTGTTATTTTGGTGTTTAGTTGATTTCTGTATTTATTTATGATTAAATGGATATAAAGATTCATTTGGATGTGAAATTATTGCTGGGATGTTGCTTTGGTGTTATTTTGGTGTTACTTTGCATGAACTTGGTTGCATATGACAAGAGAGTATCATGTAGTGGAATTATATCTAGGTTTTATTTGATTCAGTCACATTGTTTGAGTCATAGCTCAGGCTATAGACCTTTAAATTATGTGATCTCAGTTGCATATGAAACCTAATACATAGAGCTACATATCCCTAGAGGAACTCTAACTTAATTCTAGCTCTATGACCTTAGAAATTGACATCAAAAAAGGTGACCCGATATTGCCCCTGTTTTGGAACATCTTGTGATAATTTGCCTATATCCCATGATTTAGAAGTCAAAATGGTCTGATTGTTAGTGATATAGCAACTATAGACATAGAGCAAAACATTTCTAGAAGACCTTGAAACCCATTTCTGACTTTTTCTATATGCGTACTAAGGAGCAATCAGTGGTATGAATGGAGAGAGTGTATGTCACGACGGTGACTTTGATTTTGTTTCCAATTTCTACCGCATATTATCCAAACCTTTATGAATGTGTACGAAAATTTTCAAACACCTAGATTATACAAGTGTACATAAATAATTTGTATGCATATTCCAAAGAAAATTTACATGTACATAAATAATTTGTATGCATATTCTTTACTCATATGTTTATAATATGATTATACAAGTGTGATTTTAGTACCCTTATAATAGTGTTAAGTGATAGTTGTGATTTTTATTATGTTTTAGGGTTAGATTTGATAAGTATTTTAATGTCATTTCAAGTGTTTAGTATGCATTTATGGTTTAATTAGGTTAGTTTTTGTGTGTAAGTGTTTTTATGGGTTAATTTGAATCTTTGAGCTTAAATTGTATATTTTTGAGGTACCTTGATGTGTTTGCTAGTGTTACAGGGTAAACAGGGAAGAAAGGAAAGAGTTAAAGAGTTTTTGGGCCAAAAAGCATAGGCCACGATCGTGCACACAGGCCACAATCGTAACAGAAGAGGAAGAGTCAGAAGCATCTAGGCCACAATTATGCACACAAGCCACGATCGTGATAGAGAGCGTCAATTCAGGGTACGATGGTGCATTATGGGCCACGATCGTGATCAAAAGAAAAAAAAACACAGGCCATGGTCGTGGTAGGTAGGGCCACGATTGTGCACTACATCAGGCTGACAGAAAAACACAAGTTTATAACGAATTTTTAGACCGTTTTGACCCTGACTTTGACCTAAGGCCTCGAAGATATAAATAGAATATGATGTGACAGAAGTCAAAGAGGAGAAAAGAAGAGAAGCGAGAGAGCCAAGAGTTACAAAAAGAGTGAGATTATGCCGAAAATCCAAGAAAAAACCTAGCCAGAGAACAATTGATCGAGGAAGGAGACGAAGGAAGAGAGGCACGGAGATACGCTTGATGCGACGTACTTCTCGGAATAGGTGGTTTCTTGCAGTTGCGACTCCTAGATTTATTCTGACAGTATCTTCTAGTTTTTATTTCGATTTCATTGATGTATGGAATTTGAGATTGATTAGAATTATTTGTCGTTGAGTGTTGATTTTTTTCTTTCTAAACTAACCTTCAGGTTTATTTATTATTGAGATTAATAAAATTGATTTGATTGTGTTTTATTTTGATTTATAATGATTCAATTCGATTCTTCATAACTGGGAAATAAACTGAGAGGGTGAGTCGGCGAAGATTATCGATTTAGGTTAACGAGAGTTAGGTAAATCGATAGGTAGAGAATTGAATCAAACTAGTAGAGTCGTGTAACGAGAGATCGAGCATAGATTCCCAGTAGGTTAATAGACAACGTTATAGCTAATTTAGGTTTTGGACAAATTGCAGATTAAGAGATCGCAATTTCTATAATTTGAATTAGAGATTATTAATTAGGTTTAAGAATTATAACTCCAGACAGAGTAATTCACCCTAGGATCGTCTAGGCCCATTAAATCAGAATTTTCATAATTGGGTAAATTTTCTTTAATTTTGAATAAATTTCCCCTTTCTCTCAATTGGTCACTTCTAGGTTGAATTTCGGATTATTTGTGTGAGTTTACTTCTGTTTGTTATTTTGGTGATTTAAATTCTTGTATTTGATTCTTGATTGATTTAATTTTCTGCAGTAGTTGTTAGGTTTATGACTTAGCTGCCATTAGAATTAGGACTAGTTCCCTTCCTCGTGGGATCGACACTTTAGGTACTACACGAATGACCCGTGCAAGAGGTAATTACCAAGGTTAAGAATATTGAAACTTAAAGCGTGTAACCTTGAGTGAATAGTAAACCATGAATTGCACGTATGAATGCAAATACATATTTTATGACTTGAAATGTATATCATATGACTTGTCAATATATGAATTGTGAAATTGGCAAATGGTTAAAGAAAATGTTACAATGCCTACTCTATTATCTTGGTGATGGATAGATGGACATGCCTATAGGGTTACAATGTAGTTGCTACAGTTTGACACCTCCACAGTTCGATACCTTCGGGTATCCACAGTTTGATATCTTTGGGTATTCACAGTTTGATGGGTACCCACAGTTGGATATCTTCGGATATCCACAGTACTCGTTATCTACACCTACAGAAAATGTGCAGGCCTAACACATAAAGTAAAGTAAAGAGATATAAATAAGAAATACAGTATGACAACATAAATAATCAGTATATGAATGAGCATTTGTATTTGTATTGATAATTTGTATCATTGAATGTTGAATATCAATGTTTGAGTTTTGAAGGTGAATTTATGGTATATGAATAAAATATTGAAGTATGTTTGCATTATTTAATTGATTAAGTATGTCATCATTGTTTATATTTGTGTGATGTTCATGAATGTATGTGCTTGGCGGATGACTGTTGTGAGTGGTCATCCAAACTAAGTGTTGCCCCACTAAGCTTTCAAGCTTAGCATGATTATTAATCCGTGTAGGTCTAAGTCATAGGAGTGAAGTACAGGGAACATTTGCAGCGACCAAGGCCAATAGATAGAAGAAAAAGTACTTTTAGAAGGTGTTTTTAATTAAATATGATTGTAAATGTAATGGTTAAAGGAAATTGTATGTTTTCTTTTAGATTACGATGTAAATGTAAAAATGTTTACTACTATTAAATGATAATGTTAATCATTGGGGAGTTTTGTAATGTATATATGTGTAGAATTGGACCGAAATGCATGTTGTGAATATGTGTACTAGAAATTGGTTGCCTTATATGTGGATGTTTGTAGGTTTTGTATAGGGGGTATTACATTTTGTGGCATCAGAGCACAGTTTAGGAGGTTTTGACCAATAAGAGTATAGTAATGTGTGATATGGTTTGGTTTTAATGTTGGCCTAATGTAGATGTTCGTGTTTTCTTATAAATAGTAGTGATGGAAAGAGCTCGTGAAGCTAATGAGGAGTCAACTGATAGTGTGGTAGAGAGGGACCAATCGGTTTCAAGTCCTCCTGTAATAGCCCGTTTTCCATATTAAGGTTAGAGCCTTAGATTATTGCATATGAGTCAAATAATTTTAGCATTCATGAAAAGCATTTCACTTACAAGAATATCATTAGCATAAACATATGAATTATGATTTCGTATCCATTGTAAAAATCGTATACACTCAATTGTCATATTTCGGGGTATGAAAGGTTTAAAATGATCATGATGTGAATTGTGTGTTGTTTATGTCTTTAATTTTAGTTTGAATGGTTACAAGTCTTAAATTTGGAATTAATTGTTACCATTAGAAAAGTGATGAATTAAAATGTATATTTAGACTAGAAAAAATGCCGAGTGACATGACAAATTGACACATGAAAAATTAAGATGACTAAGCCTATGAAATAAGTGATAAATGGCATAGATAAATGAGTGACATTTAGCATGGGTAATTAATTGACAAATGACAGTAATGATTGAATGGCAAATGGACTAGTAACTAGGTGACATTTGGTATATTACGGAGGAGATAAATGGCTTATATGCTTAGGGACATATGTTAATATAATATAGTGACATCTAGTGTAACACTAGACTCTTTGAGCTCTTTTTTGTATTGGTCTATATTTAGAGATGCTACTGTATATCGATATATTGTATATGAGTTCAAAAATGTATTTGAATCCTTTCAGTATATATGCCAGTGATATATAATGTTATCTGCCCTTACATGAACTTAGAGATAATCGGTATGCAAAATCTTGAAGATTTCTGACATATAAACTTCTAAGTGTGTAAAACCAAGTTCATTAGATGGATATGGCCATGAAGGCCGAGTTAAATGTATTCTAATGCTTTATAGGTGATTAGACATGATTTATAGACTTATTAGACACTTAAAAAGCTTAATTGAAAAAGTTGATGTACATAAGAGATTTAAAAGTAATTTTTCAATTCTTAGAGGACAATATGTAATTTTATAAAATTAAAGGGCTTAATTATAATTTTCAAAAGTTCAGGGACCAAAATGAAAATAAAAGTTTTGGTCATTCTCAAAATATGGGCTTAATTGCAAATTTAGGAAAAGTTTGAAAGATATAATGGTAATTTCACATAAGCTAAGGGCAAAGAGGTAAATTATCCATACTTGGTCAAAGAAGAGTCAATATTCTAGACTTTTCTTCCATGTGTGTGGCCGTGCACACTACCATTTAGCATTAAAACATTTTGTTTTAATTAAAAGAGAGGAGACGAAGAACACTTTTGGCCATCACCCAATTTCCACCATTTATTTTTGATTCTCTAACCTAAATCAAGGTGTTTTAAGTTAATTTGGGATCAAGGAAATCAAATATATCATTAGATTTGAGAAATTCTCAAAGGATTTTAAGATATCACCAAAAGAAAGTTTAGGTAAATTTTGTCTCATCTCTCTTTACATTATAATTTTGAGTTTGGTGTTAAAATATGTTATTCTCCATGCTTGATTATGCATGAAACATGGTTTAGATAAATGAAATGAGTCATAGAGAAGTCTTCTTAAGCCAAAACCGAGATACCCTCTCTTTGGTGAAAGTTTGTAAAATTTTGAATATCTTTTGAAATTGATGGTTTAAATGAATTCTATGGTGTTAATTGTGTATGTATAATGTGAATTGATGATGAAAAATTAGGAAGCTATACATTAGAAAGAGGCTTTCAAGTTCATGACTTTAGGTGTTTGATAAAATGCCTAAGTGAACTTGGCTTAGGATTTAGGGATTGTAATGGTGTGCATTGGAAAAAGGCTTTCATGTTTACTTAAACTAAACTTGAATTTTTTCTTAGATTAATGAGTAGTAGCCTAATGTACTTGGATAAAAATGTACTTAATTATGTTTTGAAATGTGTAAGTATTGGATCAAAGGCACTAAATGCCTTAGAAAATGCAAAATAGAGCGTATCTTAATAATAAGGGAAGTAACCATGGTAGAAGCTTAATGGTTCAATCCTATAGCTTAAAAATAGTGATATTGTGGTGTATAAATATGAGATACATGTTTGAGTAGTAAATACATTGCATATTGTATGTGTAAAGGCTCGGGAGCTGTGGATCAAGGAGCTCGTACCAAGGATTGTTGAAGTCAAGAGAGTGTACATCTTCTTTTGAGGTGAGTTGGAGAAAACATATCTCTCAAATAGGGTTAGGGCAACCCAAGACATACATGATGACTTGTATGTTAATTTTGAACCTAGGTAATGCATAGTAAAATTGAATCTCAAATAGATGCTAGTATACTTATGTATTTAATAAATAACATTGTTTTGAATAACTTTTTGCACTTAAAGTGAAATTGATGTTTTTATTTCATATTTTAAGCAATGATATTGTTTTTAACAACTCTATACTAGAAGTGCAAAGGACAATGTTTAATTTTCTGAAACTACATTTTTGAACAACTTTCTACTTGGAGTGCAAAAGATGACTTTTACTGTATGAAATAATGTTATGAAATTTACATATGCATAACCGAATCATGTATGCTGCGTGTATGTGTTCTCTTTTAGCTTAGAGTCATCGATTGGACGGATAAATAAAGGCATGGTAGCTTACTTGATTTTAGTACTAAATATTTGTATATGACTTTTTGTGATCGGTGAGGTAACGATTGGTCATTCGTGTGCTAGGCACAACAGATTAAGCGACTCTCGTACTCTTAACGCTAGTAAATAAAAGTCAAGTCATCGTATCAACACCTTTCTACGGGACTTGCGAGTGATTGCACACCTAGAAGTCTGGTCACAAACGAGTTCATCACCAAAGGTTATGATGCTCTTGTCGACCGTAGTTTAGACTTACCACAGATGAAAGTCGAGTCAACACCGGGAATCGATAGATGTGCACACTAATTTGCCTGACTAATGATGGCACACATAACTATTTTGGCCTATTATGATATTTGGCTTCCTGACAAATTTTGATTTTACATATGATGTTTTTCTGCTTTTGTGTACTGAAATGAACCTAATGTTCACTGAATGAGTGATTAATAGGCTAGACTTATGTGGTTCTTAACTAGTATGGGATAAGTCATAGGCTAGGCTTATGTGTTTCTATATTATGTATGTTCATTTCATAGGTGATCATATACATATTAGATGCGTAAAACCGTCTTTAAGTTATTTAGACAATCTTGATATATACCGGATTCTAGTTGTAATATATATTTTTCTTGCTGGTTGAGTACATAGTATACTCATCCTTTCCATTTGTATAAGCTTAACAAATTTTATTCATTTTCTAAAAAAAAGAAACCCTAAGAACAAGTGGAGGAGATGTTAATCGAGTGAAACAGACAGAATATGAAAAGAGACGGGATGTGGAATTTAACGCGGGCGATATGGTGGTTCTGAAGCTACAAACTTTCAACAGCTCACACTTGAAACATGCACATCGGAAGGTGTCATATGAGCTCCAACTGCCTGAGGGAACAAGGATACATCCTGTGTGGTTCATATATCCCTTCTAAAGAAACATTTGGGAGGACCTACCACCAATAATAACGGATGAAGGAGCAGCATCTTTGGATACTGACACCCACTGGGTCAAGCAGGGAAATAAATTAATTAAAAAAATGTTGGTGCTTACCTCTTGAGGAAGCCACGTGGGAAAACGCTGAGTTAACGAGGAATCAATTGCCTACAGTGGATCTTGAAGACATGAGCCAACTTAATGGCGAGGACATTGATGGACCACAGGATAGTCAAGGAAAAATCCAGGTATTCTGGGACTACTGCGTGAAGCGGGAGTACTAGATCTTCGAAGGATTTTGGGAAGTTGGTCGTGTTCCTTACCTTGTGTAGAATTGAGTCACGTGGATACATGCATTATATCGTGTCTTTTATTTTGCCTACTGGTTATGTTTTGACTAGGTAGTTAATTTTGTTGCATTAATTTCCTCCACGTTGTTATGTAGTGAACATTCTGTTGGATCATCTTTGTTATCCAAATACACTCTGACTAAGCTCTTACCCGAATAGAGTTGTGTGTGTGTTTAAGGCTTTGAGTGGGACTTAGTTCTCAATAAGGCAAGGCACCATCGAATATTTTTCTGGAACGAATTGTATTATCTGTAAATAAACTGCGGGACGTCTTAAGCTTATGGTGCTGGCTTTCTTGTTTTAATTGGGCAGCAATTGTATAAATAGAAATCTAAAGCTCGGATCCTAGTTTAGGCTAAGCCGTTTGTTTGTAAGTATTGTCTATAGTTGTAAATTCCAGTAACTATCAATGTTGGTAGAATCCATCAACTATCTAAAATTTGGGTAGTTGTGCTAATCCATTACAACGTAATACAGGGAAAGACTAGAAGGTGCCACAGCTTCACTAAGAACAACTATATGGTTAAGGGTATAAATGCAAAAGATGATCTTTAAGAAGCACTGTCTCTTATAGCTATCACTTTCATATTCAGTTCTCGTACACATTGGCTAGTTCATGACCAGTGAAAAGATTACGGAAAGTAAAGCATAGATATTAGGCAGTTTGGTTCTCCTTCATCACAATACCCTCCAGAACTCCATCCATGCCAAAATTACCAAATATATGTTGAGGATCAACTGGTCCAGGTAGGTGAAATGTAATGGAGAAGTGCCCTGGGGGGCAAAGATTCTCTGTTTGCATTTCAAACACCTGCGAGAATCTGCAGACAGTTCTCTCTCCTGTCGTTGTGACTCCCCTTATAAGCACCTTACCATTGCTTTCAACATTGCAAGTGAACTCTTCTGCAAGGATACGTTAGTCAAGATAATGTTACGACAAAAAGTATAAAGGAGAATAGGACAAATATTGTTAACGGAGCTACAAAAGTTACCATTAGTCTTATGATATAGTGACTGGAAGTGAAAGTGGGTTAGATCATGTTGGTAAACATAATTAGAGCTCCTGAAAAGCCCGATCTGATAGCCAAAACATGCATCAATATATGTAGCCATGTTCACTGATATGCCATTAATAGACGTCTAATTAACAAGGGTAATGACAGTAGTTGGAATAAACACAAGTAATATAAGCTAAAGGGACAACAGATGTTTTAAACAGACTAGCTCAATATGCACCAACCAGGCAAGTCACAACCAGTCATCAAAGTGTAGATATTGCATACTTGATCAATTATGATATATTCACAGGCTCAAGCATTTGAACCGATGAGTCATTTAATTATGCTTCAAGGAAAGATATGTCTCATATAAAAGGGTACTTAGTCTGCAATTAGTATTTAACTCCTCACTTAAAGTAAAAACCTACGTGCATCTCTTTTGACCCCGGGAAGAGCCACACGGAACAGGTAAGCATCATCACTTTCTCCAATATCCATGAGTCCAATTATGGGCCCTAACTGCCCCAGTGCAGCGCTTCCAGTCAATGCAAATGCTGTGTTGCTGCCAGTAATTATCCTTGACCACTGCTCTTTATCTGAGCAAGAAGGAAATAATATCATCCCTGGACTAGACTTCATAGTGCTGGCGGAGTCCTCATGGGTTGGCAGAAGAGTTGTATGATTAGTTGCTTCCCATGCAAACCAGATGCTGCAGAAACACTGTGCATGAAAGCTACAATGCAACGACTAAGAATCTTAAAGAGAAAATCGTTCACAAACTGCAAGTGATTACAAAAAATTCTTAAGATATAGAAAACAACACAAAATCATAAAAACGGAACCATGAGCACTATAATATAGTTAACCAGCATCTTTCCAAGATACTAGGAACTTGAAGAAGAGGGGGGAAAAAACATTTACTGCTCAGCTTTATCATTGTGCTAGCATCACCTCCGCATCCATCAATAGCAAGTATAAGTTGTACAAACATAAGTTTCCAGCCACCAATTAATATTATCCGATCATCCACCAACTTCTTGTCACTAAATCTTTTTTCCCTATAATTGTTTCAATAACAAATGAACTACATAAACAAATTACAATAGTCAAAAAAGTGAACATTTTGAGTGAGATTACATGATAAAGATCAAACCTTTCGCACCCATTTCCCTGAATTAACCGAAATTCAGCTTTTCTAAGCAAACACCACCATTGAAGAAAACCCAGTAATCATCACCAACACATCAAATTCAATGAAAACCAATCCTAAAAAGCCAATTAAAGTTATTTCACTTTCAATCTTCTTCTACCCACATGTCGTCTTCTCGATAAAATCCAACAAGTTCCATAATTAAATATGGATGTGTCTATTGGCACTTAATAACAACAAAACTTGTATATGATTATCGATCCTATTTCTTTTATCCGCATTTGAATATTTACATTCTTCTTCTTATTCTTCTTCCAATAAATGGGTGATTTCAATTTTTTTTAATTCCCAATGGAGAACCATAACAACTAACAAGAATTAAAACCGTAACACGGTGAAATTATTTACCGTCCTCTCTCTGTTCTTTCCCTGCAACTGCAATTTCCTCCTAATGATTGATGATTAGACGGTCGTTGGTAAGAGAGATGTCGAAAATGAAGTACGCAAGTGCTACAATCTAAGGCCAATGTACGAAAACTCAATAGATTTGATTAGGGTTCTTGTAACAAGAAGGAAGTAGTGATGAGAAAGTGCGCTAGCCACCACCGGCGAACCCTAGTAACACCCGGCCACGAAGGAGAGGAGAGTGTGGGAATATACTTGGTTGCAATTTGTCTGATTTTGTGTGTGTTTAGGTTGTTTATTTATGCTCGGGATTGCAATTACATTGCGTTTTAGTTATGTTTCACAGTTTTACCGTGAATGGTTTATAAAATATTTGTCGGGCTTGGAAGTTGAAATTGGTTGTGTAAATTATCTATGGTTTAATAATATTTAGGCATTGTGAATTTATGAAAAAATGAGATCAAAATAATATTTTATACGAAAAAATAATTAGGCATTGTGAATTGTGTATGGTTTAAGAACATGTAATATTATTTATTATTTTAATAATCATAGAAATAAGATCAAAATTAATTCATTAAATTGTTAGATTGTTAATTGATTTAAATGAAACATACAAGTTAGTAATTATTGTTTGTATACAAAAGATATTTAACTTATGATTTATCATTTAAATATAAGATTTAACGTATAATCAACCATTTAATATATGTAATTAAGTTAAGAAATAAATGTTTGCATTTTTTATATTGTTCATTGTTGTCATTAGAAAAAAATATTACAAATATTAATCATACCTCATAAGTAACAAATACACATTCATCATGTTATCTTATCGGATATTGGAAAGTCAAATATATAGTAGAAAATAGTATGTGAATTTATGAGATAATATTCATTACTCAATATAATGTGAAATTGTAAGTTTTTATATCAATTTTGCGATGTGTATTATCATAAAGAAAAATCATTTTTGCAATATGTCCTATTATCATTGTTTTAAAAATTAGATTAAAAGTTAAATCGATAAGACAAAAACTTTAAGGATAAGATTCAATCAATATTAGACCGTTAGAAAATGGTTAAAGATTGATTAAAATTAAATAATTTTAAATATGATTGAAAGAGATTGTCTTTATCTATCAAATAATTTAAAGTTTAATTAAGTAAAAAAGATTGTTAAATAAAAATTTATTTATTTATTTTAGATTATAAAAATTTATTAATTTACGAAAAATTGATCAATTAGTTAACAAACTGATCAATTTTTAACAAGTAATATGTGCTTAATTTTTTATACATTTAATCCTTAACACTTACTAATTAATGCTTTAAAATGCTTCAGACACTCACTTTAGTTCATATTTAATTTTATGTACCATTTGGAAGTGAAAGAGCTAAAGTGAATCGAAAGCATAATATTTAAGCCATCTTATTGAGACTCACACTCACTATTCTTCATGGAGTAATAAGGAGAAGGATTAAAGTAAGAGGAGACAAGAAAATGTTGCGATCATCAAGTATGAAGGGATTGGAGACTCACAGTCAGCCATGATTTTGTCATGGCCATGAAAAAATGTGTCACAAGTATGAGACTCATCTCATGGCCGTGACACATGTTGCAGTGTCATGGCCATGCAACCATGGCTCATAACAATGAGCCTCCCATAGAAGCCAATCATGGTCGTGAGATAACCACTCACGCCCGTGAGTTTTTGCCAACTCACCTGAACCCTAATTTTTAGTATAAAAACATCATTTTAACAACAGAAACATATGAAAGGTTTAAGGAATCGTTCAGGGTTTTGGGAGGCAATAGAAGGGTAAAACTTACATCCTTTCGAGACCTACGGAGGACTAGGCTTTCTCGAACCAGTTTGGAGGTGATATCAACACCAAAGAACCCGATTAAGTATTTCGCTCATTGTTTGTTGTTCTTTCTCTTAGGGATTGATTATGTTATCCTGTGTTTAATGTTTGGGTGTTATGTAAGAATGATTGAATGTTCTATTTAATTGTTTTTATGTAAGAACACCCATTGTTAGAATCTCCAATATAACCATAATTATTATGTTGACATTCATTTGTAGCTACTAAAGATATCAAATCAGTAGGGATAACGTAACTTAGGTTATATGACCCAAGCTTGCATGATTGTTACCTTGATTAATCTATTTACCTAACTCATAACATGGTTGTCCAATTAAATCTAGGGAGCTTGTTATTGGTTGTTCGATAGCTAGGTTTAATTAAGGAGCTTTTCTTAATTAAACATGACCAAAGGGAAAATCAAGATTAACAAAGCTTATTGTTAACCTACGTTTAATAGTTGATAGGAGAGGTATGAGAACAACAATTTAATAAGATATGTTTAATTGTGTGTAGAACAAGATTGAACCAATGATCATGTCCCTAATGAATTCATCACTTTAATCATTTTTAGAATGTTTTCTTTAATTTGTTTTGATTGGTTTAGTTTCATTTTAATTTCTTATTTAAAAACCAAACAAAACCCCCCATAATTAAATATTAAATTTTTATAGTTATGTAATGATAATATATACAAAAATTGTATTTTTTAATATGAATTTATTAATTTAATTTTTACATATGTCTTCATTTATTTCTTTAAATAAATGGGGGAAGTTCAAATACTCTTGATAATTAAACCATTTTAGGAAGATTTGATGATTTAGCTTGAGCTCATACTAAATTGGTTCTGGAATAAAGATGTTGGACCCCAAACTTTTTTTTAAAATTAGAATGGATTGAATTAAAATCTATTGGATTTTAGTTATGAATGTATATTATTTACAAATGTTGGCATGAATTAAATAGAAATGTTATAATTAAGTTGAGTAAGTAGGCATTAAATCATATATAGAAGGGTAAGCTTGGAAAGACAAAAGTTGTCTTAAATTAATAAGAAAGAAATGAGAAAGATGAAGAGAGTTATGTAGAAGTAAGAAAGAAAATCCTAGAAGGAACTAGAAGAAGAAAAGAGAGAGAAAAATGAACCAAAAAAAGAAGAAGAAGGAAAGAAAGAAAAAGGAGAAAGAAGAAGAAGGAAACGATTCAGCTAAGTTTAGGTAACTTGCATCTTTTCTTCTTGCTTTGGTAGAAGAAGAAACTAGTGAGAATGAGTTTCATGTGTTGAAAAAGAAGGGAGAAAGGAGAGAGACAAGAAACCTATTGTTGATTTTCATGGATTTTCAACTAGGCCTTAGTTATTTTAGTTTAGATAAACCATGAGTAGATTAAATCTAAGCTCATTTTTGTATATTAAAGCTTTATGAATTTTCTATTTGTATATTAGTTTGAATGAAGGTTTGTTTGTTTGAATGAAACTAAGAAAATCCAAGGAAAGAACAAGAGGAAACGCGAACTTAAGTTTAGACCTATTATAAATTAGGTGGGTAATATGTTTATAGTTATTGTGATTATGAGTTAAATTCTTGTTTGCTTATATGCTTAAATTGTTTGACTTTGAATTATTATGATTGTTGGAAAA
>JANQBM010000007.1:8829543-8849668 GCA_025594535.1 Erythroxylum domingense
GGTGATAGTTTAGAAATGGAATGAAGGTGATAATGGAGTAAAACATATGTGCAGAAAATTGATGATGAATGTATATGTATAAATGTTCTATTTTGGTGTCTATAATCAATCATAGAGTATGATTTGTTTTGATTGATATTGAACTGAAATGGAGGTAAGAATGAAGAGGAAATGAAGAGGAAAAACTTAGGTTTAAGGGATGTGTTTAATAATACTCTTGGAAGGGGAAGGATTAAGGATTTAGTAAACTAGAAAATGATGGTGATATATCTTGTTATATATATGATTGATGAATCAAATGAGTAGATTTTTGTGGATTTTAATGCAACTAATATGGTAGTTGAATTAGAATGTAATGAAGTTGCATGAATGAATGTGAACAATGGAGAATTTGGTATAAAATGATGTTAGTATATATGTGGAAATCGTGGGAATGGTTTTTAAGTGGTATATGTTTCTTATATGTCCGTTGGGTAGACTTCATGTCTGCTGGGTAAACATTCTCAAGTTTTCTAGCTTCCCAACTCCGTTCATATCCGTTTGGAGGGACACATATCCGTTGGGTGGACATACATTGGACATCTACATAAATGTACAATTTTGACCTTTTAGATAAAACAATCTCTCCTTTAAGTCTTCACAAAAGTTGTAGAACTCGGGGTCCTATTCGAAAGCGTACTTGAATGACTTTAATCTGACATCTACAGAAAAAGTTATGCCTCTTCTCCCAAAATTATATATACAGATTATTGACTTATCAGTGCTTTCCTATGATGAATTTAAGCTTGAATGGAGCTTGAAATGTACCTAGTTTAATGAGGAAATAAGAGATTAAATAAGTGATATGTTTAGAGTGATTATAAAGGATATAACTTAAGAATGGATGGATATACATCAAGCATTTAAATATGGAAAATTGGAAATGTTATAGAAATGAAAGTGATCATATATGGCAAATGTGATGCAAAGAAGTTAAGAAATGTGTATTAAGTAAAGGTGAATGAGAAATTGGATATTATGTGATCATATAATACCAGAAAAAAAGAGATTAGAGAGCATGTATGTGATAGATATATGATTGGTGATATTAGAATAACTAAGTTCTTTAAGTTATGAACTTAAGTGTAAGCTTGACATACATAAATGATGTTTTTAAAGATCAAGTGATATGATTAAAAAAATATACCTTGAATAGTCAAATTGAGCATGCATTATACATTACACGTATACGTATGTGTATAACTGGATGTTCATATGATTGTGCAATTAGTAATATGTGTACATTGTGTATTGTATGAAGTTAATACACAAGACTAAATGTCATGCCCAGACGTTTCCGGAACATAGAGGCAAATTCTAATCCAGAGCGTACTATGAGTCGATTGAGATGGTCTTACTTTAAATGATTGTTCTATTTACATTTATGTAACGAATTATTATATGATGTGAATGTGTTGATTCCAGACATTGAATGTCCGAGGTGTTTGATGCATGAAAATCATTGGAAGTGCTCATTGTATGTGAATTTAACAGAATAAGTGATTCAAAATATTATTGTTGAATGATGGATATTAATCTGATGAAAATTGTGAATGTGAAGGTGTAAATTAAACATAAATGATTGATTGAATCTATGTGAATGTAATGCATTCCACTACATGAATACATGAATAGATAAAGGTTGTTGTGACCAGAGTAGCCACCGAAAAAGAGCTTAAAGCTCAGAAAGTGATTAAGAGCCAAAAGCTCACTATGTATAATAAGCCCTGTATCCACGAGGGATAAGGAACAGTTATTAATGAGCCTAGTATCCACAATGGATATGGGATAGTTATTGCCACTCGATCATAACAATAACAATTGGAAGTGAGTCTTATAAGCATTGCATATATATAATTGATATATATGTTTTAAATGATTGAAATTAACTATTTGACTACTTTGAATGTGAAATGTGGAATAAGTGATTAAAGTGTTATATGATGCTATATGATTATTGGTGAAATGATGTGCATTATATGATGACATGAAGTGTATGTGAACTTGAAGTATGAACTAATGTATTGTGTGATTTGAGTGAGCCATCGAGGATGGTCCATTCACTGAGTTCGTAAAACTCACCAAAATTGCAACATTATCTTTCAGGCTCAAAGGAGATCTTCAGTTAGACAAATTGGAGTCTAGCCACTGCATTCGAATAATAGATAGAGGTTAGGATCGGTTTGAGTCTACATATATGTTTCATTATTTTTGTATTAAAGTGTGCATTCATAAGTACTGTACAATGTAAATGTGAATGATTCATAATGATATGACATTTTGATTGAAACTATTTTATACTTGTAATGGGTCCAAATAATTACTGAAATTCTACTGATATGTATATTGATTGTAACACTGGTGATTGGAAACATTTATGAGTAAAATGGGCTATTATTGATTATTGTTTTTTCAAAATATACATGTGATGCATGAAAATGTTTTTTAATGAGTATGATTGACTGACTGTCTTAGTATGCCACCCTCATAAAGTATGTTCTCAAATACTAACAATATATACGGGAATATATACTATAAGAGTAGGGTGCTATAGAGTTGGTATCAGAGCCTAGACTTAGTGTCTTACATAGGCATTTTTCGAAATATATGTCAAGTTACATGCATTTTTGATATGTCAAAGCAGACAGTAGTAACTGATCCCCAGTCTGAGTCGCAATTACATGAGTCACAGGCATGAACATTTTATAAGAGTTTGAGCTTATAGAAATAGTGAGAAGAATGATGATCAGGGAGAATGTGAGAAAATGAAAGTTTATGGATATTTAGAAATGAGAAATAGTATATGGTTCGATATGACAGATATAGATTCAATGCATTTGTATTGGTGGATGTATTATTGAATATGATATCAATATTGTACTGTGGTGATGTATCCTTGAATGTGATATAGATGTAAATACCTTGTCGTGGATTGCTTGAAGAAAAGCAGAGATATAAGTATTAATGACAAGATTTAAAGTGTACAAGTAAAGTTGATAGCAAACAAATTTTATTATGACTTTGAGAGGTTAAACTTGGAAATTGTAACGGTTGTTTAATTAATGTGATAAGAGTTATGATTTAAGATAAGAATATGTCAATGGATATGAGATCAGAACTTTATGATGGTTATACATCTACAATTTTGAATTGATTGAGAACATATGTATGTAAGATGAATAAATGATAATTGGAAGATGAGATAAATGATAACGACATATGTATAAGTTCTTAAGGATAAGTTGATTTGTTTTTATAAATGCAAGCTAGATAATGTGATTACCTTGATAAATGATATTATTAAGCACTTATGTATTATATTCTTGGAGATGGTATAGAAAGTGATCTATGACCTATTAAGTGCTCTTAAATCTTAGGCCCCATAGTTAAACTTATGAGATGAATTAGAGTGGCGCATGAAATCATTTATAGTGATTAATTGAGGATAGATTGAAAGTGTAGATGATGTTGCTACGTATAATGAATTCGTGGAAAAAGGAAGGAAAAAGAAGTAGGGCACGATCGTGGACAAGATTATTTAGTTTTGTCACCATCGTGGGAAAGTCCACCATGATCATGGGCAGGCACAAAGGGAGAGGTGTTGTCTAGAAT
Organism: Erythroxylum domingense; assembly: GCA_025594535.1. NCBI lineage: Eukaryota > Viridiplantae > Streptophyta > Magnoliopsida > Malpighiales > Erythroxylaceae > Erythroxylum > Erythroxylum domingense. The sequence continues at coordinate 8,833,195 of JANQBM010000007.1, forward strand.
AAATTAAGAATAAGGTATCATTAGCATAAGATATTAATTGGTGACTTGTCAACATCTCTAGATAAGATGGGATGGCCTTGATGATACATACTTAAGCATATGAGACAATAAACATGCCTACTACTTCATCGAGTTTCAATAAGTAGAACATTATGATCTTGTAAGAAATGATAGAAATTGATCTTATTGAGGTAAAGTGGCTAATAAGCAATGATGAAAATAGTTGATTAATAAGGATTACATGAACAATATAGATGATAGGAGCAAGAAATCTTCTTTCAAAGAAGATTTTCACCGAATTAGGTCAAATAGATCAAATGGTTTACTTCTAAGAATGAATGAATATTGAATGAATCAAAAGTGAATATTGGAGTCCTATTTATAACTGAGACTCAGGCATAAGAGCTGAAAATAATACCTATAAAGAGAGAGCAATGTATCGTGTTGATGAAAGGAAACCCATTTATATTATTAGGTTTAGGAAATTAGGATGATATTATTGATATTACTAAAGGAATTTAGGTCCACAATGTGCTCCATATTTGTATATTTAGAAGATACAAGTTAAATTTGACGGTTATGTTCAAAAAACTAAAACTTACAAAGAAATTGAAATTTGTGGAGAAACTAGTACAAGTAGTTGTACATGAGAATAAGTCGATAAGAAATCAAATGAATGGAGAAAATCAATTGAGGAAAGAAGTCAATTGGGAGATTGAGAACAACATGAGATAATTTTACCCCATCTGAGGAACTAGTTACTTAAGAATTTCGAGAACTAGTTATGGGCAAATTAAGTTTTATGGAAATATCTGTTTGAGTTAACAAATGCCCCCTGAAATATTAAAATATTGAACAATAAAGTGGTCCAACTTTGTTTGGATCAATTAGTGACTGTGATCATAAGATGATAATTGAGTATATTCGAAAAGTTGAAATGAATATTTCGAATACTTGAGGTAAATCTTACATATCATAAAGGAGAAACAATTATATGCCAAATTCAATAAGAGTGAATTGTAGCTTGATCAAGTAATATGTTGGATCATATAGTACCTGAACATGGCATATTAGGAAACCCAAAGAAAATAGAGGTAATGAAGAAGTGAGAAACTCTAATGAATATATATATATATATATATATATATATATATATGAGATCCGAAGTTTTCTAGAATTAGTTAGATATTAGATACTACTAGAGGTTGTTGAGGGGTTTTTATTGATCTTGCTCTTTGATAAGACTTCTGAGGAAAAATGTGTTATTCAGATGGACTAATGAATGTAAAAAGGAATTTTGGGTAATTAATAACACCGATGTAATTATATCATTTGGATTTGGAGATTTTGTAGTATATAATGATGTTTTACAATAGAGATTAAGATGTAATCCAATGCCGCATAATAAAGTGATTTTGCATGAATCGAGACAATTAAAGTGTCATGAGTTGATTATTTGATACATGAAACATTTTGGATATATATAAATATACAGATCATTAAAGTTTGAGGTAATTATTGAGTTTAAAAGAATTGAATACGAGACTGAGACAATGGATAAAGTTACTTGAAGATTATGATTGTGTAAATAAGCATTATCCTGGTAAAACTAGTGTTATAGCTGATGTATTAAGCAGACAATCCAATAGCAGTGTAACACAAATTAAGATATTGAGGTTACCAAACCCAGTACAATGAAGAGCAGAGAATGTTGAGTTAAATTGGGGACAAAATGAAGTATTATGAGCTACATTAAATTTAAAATTAGTTTCATATGAAAGAATTAGCAAAGCCTAATATGAGGATTCAGAATTTGTGAATCTTATTGAGGAACTGAAAATGAATATGAATATTGAGTTTGAATTGGAAAATGAGACTTTGTGATATAAATAAAGATTATGTGTAGGGATGGCAATGGGTAGGGTTCGGTTCGGGTATTACTATGCCCTTATCCATATCCATTTTTTATGACTCAACCCATATTCATATCCATATCCATCGGTTTTTACAATTTACTACCCATATCCAAATCCATTGGATTGTTCGAGTTTTTGGATATCCATCGGGTTGTATAACACATAAAAATATAACTTCTAAATAGAAAATATAAAGAGCATATTTTTGCGAACGCTCTAAATCAAAATTAGTTTAATAATAATAAGTCAAGATTTTGATTTGTATGTCTTAAAAAATTATAAAATTGGAATAATAAAAATCATAATGTTTAGTGCAAAGACAACATATATTTTTCATAATCAAGAACTGGAACAAAGACTAAAATATCCAAAATCTTCAAATTGTCTTTGCGTGAACTCCACAATATTCAAAACTCCATCTCTGTATCATTTGCATTATTATCATCGTATAAGAAAATAAAATATGATAAAAAAGGTGAGGACTGAGGAGTAAAGTGGGGATTTTAGCGTTGTTTCTTCTCAGAAAATATTAATATTTTATTATATTTAACCATAAATATTCAAAAAAACATAAAAATAGAGTTAATAAAAAAGGGTAGGATATGGGTATCCATCGGTTCGGGTTATCACTGTACCCATATCCAAATCCATATCCACATCCATTTTTAGCATCCATTTAAAATCCATTTTTTAGCCTCCATGTCCATTTTTTCGGGTCGGGTAGTGCAGATATTAATCGGGTTGAAAATCCACTGCCATCCCTAATTATGTGTATCCGATATAGATAATTTAAGAAAAGAGACTTTGGATGAAGCACACATAGTAGCATATGCTATACATCCTGGTAGTAATATGCTGAAACAATATTTAGCGACCAAGGATGAAGAAGCAAATGGCTGAATGTATGATTAAATGTTTGATTTACCAACAGTCTTAACTATGGGAGATATGATTAGAGCTTATATTTTTGAGTTCTTAAGAACATGTGATCAAAATACAGTTCTGATTGAAATTGATTGTGACAATCATTATCCTAGTAGCATCAGTATGACACTGTGTGAGGCCTTATATAATAGAAAGTGTCATTCACCTTTATATTGTGATGAAGAGGGCATAAAGATTCTTAAGACTCAAAATTGATTCAAGATACTGTTGACAAGTGAAATTGATTTGTAATAGAATTTAAGCGACTCAAGAAAGACAAACGAGTTAGATGGTTCAACATCAAAAATATGGAATATTGAGAGATAGATAAAGCGTTTCTGAAAGTACCGCCTTAGTGAGGTTTGCTAAAGTTCATTAAAAAGGGTAAATTAAGCCCGAAATGTATTAGTCCATATGCAATTATTAAGAAAAGAGGACCATTAATTTTTGAGTTAGTATTGCCAACAAGGATGTGTCGGATTCACAATGTGATATATGTGAGCATGTTTAAGAAATATCGAGATGATCCGACATAGGTGTTATCGATATAGGAAATGAAATTTGTAAGTAATCTGAGATATATTGAGGAACTAGTTAAGATAGTGTGGTATCTGAATAAATGATTAAAAAATCAAGTGATTCCATCGATTGTTGTCCCTTGAAGGGAACCATTCGAGTGAAGAAGTTACATGGGAAATGAAGGAGATATGATGAAACAAAACCCTTATCAATATGATCAAGTAGATAAGAATTTTGAGGACAAAATTTATTAAGGGGGAGAATTGTAACATCCCGTTTCCAAACTAAAGGTTAGAACCATAGATTTCTATCAATGAGAAATAACAATTAGAGATTAGAAAAATGCATTTCACACTCATGCATAATATTAGCATACACACGTGAATTTGAATTTTCACACACATTACAATGATTGTTCATGCACTCATTTAACATTTTTCGGGTATAAATGATTTTAATGTGATTATGATGTGGATTATAATTATTATATCTTGAATTCTAGTTAATAAATGATAATTGGTGATGTAGGAAATTATTTGTTAAGTTGAGAAATTTCTATACTTAAGAATATTTTTGGACTAGGAAAAATGTCAAGTGGCAAGACAAATAATAAATGGTAGTAGAAATAAATGTCAAATGGCAGTAGAAATTTTGATAAGTTACATTAGGATTTAATGCAAGTATTATTGAAAATTGGGAGACAATTGGATTAGAAATTGGAGACAATTAAACTAGTTATAAAAATGGATCCAAATGAGACCATAAGAAGGTGACAAATGGTAGTGACAAGTGTCACTACCACTTACCACTCATCCTACACTATTTTTACATATGAAAGACTAACTTTTTTATCGTCTTTCGTTCTTGTTTCACAACACATGCTTCTTTTCTTCATCTTCTTCACTCTTCTTCTTCTCCATTCACGATACCCATCTCACCTCACAACCTTGAAACTTGCTCTCACCCTTTTTCTTGTTACTTCCATCTTGTTGTCTTCTTCATTTGTCACTAAAAGACCTAACCCTACCACCTCCATGATTATAATCGATTGATGCTTGGAAGCTAGGGTTATTTGAAGATCTTGAAGCTAAAACAAGTAAGTAGCATATTGTACTCTATGATTTGTTAAATGAATCATGTATGATAATGGTTAGTGATAGATTGATGAGTTAAGTGGAGTTGATCATATGCTATAACGTGAATTAAGAAATGGATATATAAATTTCTTGCTTTTGTATATACATATGATGATTAATGATTCATAAGATGGTGTAGTGATGATTTAAGATAGAATGATCCCTATAATGGTGTAGAAAAAGTGCAGAAAATTGAATAGATGAATGGATGGTTTTATGCTCCGTTTTCTTTGTATTAATGTGGATTGCTTTGGGTATTATAAAGATAAGTTAAAATTATTTTGAATCTAATGAAAAAGAGTACTATGGTTTCTTGAAATGAGATGAATTAAGGTGATAGTTTAGAAATGGAATGAAGGTGATAATGGATTAAAACATATGTGCGAAAAATTGATGATGAATGTCTATGTATAAATGTTCTGTTTTGGTATCTATAATCAATCATAAAGTATGATCTTTTGTGATTGATATTGAGCTAAAATGGAGGTAAGAATGAAGAGAAAATGAAGAGGAAAAACTTAGGTTTAAGGGATGTGCTTAATAATACTCTTGGAAGGGGAAGGATTAAGGATTTAATAAACCAGAAAATGATGGTGATTTGTCTTATTATATATATGATTGATGAATCAAATATGTAGAGTTTTGTGGATTTTAATGCAACTAATATGGTAGTTCAATTAGAATGTAATGAAGTTGCATAAATGAATATGAATATTGGAGAATTTGGTGTAAAATGATGTTAGTATATATGTGGAAATCGTGGGAATGGATGTTAAGTGGGATATGCTTCTTACATGTCCGTTAGGCAGACTTCATGTCTGCTAGGCAGATATTCTCGGGTTTTCCAACTTCCCAGCTTCGTTCAAGTTCGTTTGGAGGGACACATGTCCGTTAGCCAGACATACACTAGACATCTACATAAATGTGTGATTTTGACCTTTTAGATGTAAAAATCTCTCCTCAGAGTCTTCACGAAATTTGTAGAACTCGAGGCCCTCTTCGAAAGCATACTTAAATGACTTTAATCTGACATCCATGAGAAAGTTATGCCTCTTTTCCCAGAATCATATACATAAATTATTGATTTATCAATGCTTTCCTATGATGCATTTAGGCTTGAATGGAGCTTGAAATGTACTTAGTTTGATGAGGAAATAAGAGATTAGATAAGTGATATGTTTAGAGTGATTATAAAGGATATAACTTAAGAATGGATGGATATATATCAAGCATTCAAATATGGAAAATTGGAAATGTTATAAAAATGAAAGTGATCTTATATAGCAAATGTGATTTAAAGATGTTGAGAAATGTGTATTAAGTAAAGTCGAATGAGAAATTGGATATTATGTGATCATATAATACTAAAAAAAAGAGATTAGAGAGCATGTATGTGATAGATATATGAATAGTGATATTAGAATAACTAAGTTCTTTGAACTATGAACTTAAGTGTAAGCTTGACATACATAACTGATGTTAATGATCAAGGAATGTGATTAAAGAAACATACACAGAATAGTCAAATTGAGCATGCATTATACATTACACATATATGTATGTGTATAATTGAACATTCATGTGATTGTACAATTAGTAATGTGTGTACATTGTGTATTACATGAAGTTGACACACAGGACTGAATGTTAGTGCCCAGACGTTTCTGGAACATAGAAACAAATGCTAATCTGGAGCGTGCAGTGAGTCGACCGAGATGGTCTTACTTTAAATGATTGTTTTGTTTAAATTTCTATAATGAATTATTATGTGATGTGAATGTGTTGATTCCGGTCATTGAATGTCTGAGGTGTTTGATGCATGAAAATCAATGGAAGTGCTCATTGTATGTGAATTTGATAGAATAAGTGATTATCAACATTATTGTTGAATGTCAGACATTAATCCAATGAAAAATGTGAATGTGAAGGTGTAAATGGAACACAAATGATTGATTGAATCTATGTGAATGTGATGCAATCCACTACATGAATGTATGAACAGATAAAGGCTATTGTGATTGGATTAGCCCCTAAAAAGAGCTTAAAGCTTAGAAAGTGATTAAGAGCCAAAGGCTCGATATGTATAATGAGCCTCGTATCCCTAACAGATAAGGGACAATTATTAATAAGCTCGGTATCCACAATAGATACGGGACAGTTACAGGCACTTGGTCATAACAATAACAATGTGAGTCTCATGAGCATTGCATATATATAGTTGATATGTATGTTTTAAATGATCGAAATGAACTGTTTGACTGCTTTAAATGTGAAATGTGGAATAGGTGATCAAAGTGTTGTGTGATGCCATATGATTATTAGTGAAATGATATGCATTATATGATGACATGAAGTGCATGTGAACTTGAAGTATGAATTGATGTGTTATGTGATTTGAGTGAGCCATCGAGGATGGTCCACTTATTGACTTTGCAAAACTCAACAAAATTACAATGTTGTCTCTTAGGCTCAGAGGAGATCTCCAGTCAGACAAATTGGAGTCTAGCCAGTGCATTCAAATAAGAGATAAAGGTCGGGATTAGTTCGAGTCTACATATGTATTTCATTATTTTTGTATTACAGTGTGTATTCTTAAGTACTGTATAATGTAAATGTGAATGATTCATAAATGAAATGACATTTTGGCTTAAAGTATTTTGTACTTGTAATGTGCCGAAATAATTACTGAAATTCTAATGATATACATATTGATTGTAACACTAGTGATTGGAAATGTTTATGAGTAAAATAGGATATTATTGATTATTGGTTTTCTGAAATATGTGTGTGATGTGTGAAAAAAATTTTAATGAGTATGATTGACTGACTGTCCTAGTATGCCATCCTCGTAGAGTATGTTCTCGAATACCAATGGTATGTGCGGGAATATACAATATGAGAGTAGGGTGCTACAAGAAATTTGGGTCATCTTACTATAATCAAGTTTGCAACTAATTCATAATCACTTTAGTGTTTTTTCTGATGAAGAATGAGTTGAGTCAAATGTTTACAAATGACAAATGATTAGCATCACAATATGTCAGGTCTAAAAATAGACAAACAAATCAGTCCAGAAGCAAATCACATGACATCCTCCACTTGTTTTGACATTTTCATGTAAAAAAAATTCAATATAGGCTCTGAGATCTTTTAAATATTTATTTCCCTATGTCTCTAGTTTCCATATCACCAAAGATCAGGCAATTTGGACTTCTAAGTTATGAGATAAGACCAAACATCACAAGCTACTCCAAAATAGGGGCATCATCAGGTCACCATTTTTCATCTCAATTTCTGATGTCATAAAGCTAGAACTAAGTCAGAGTTGCTTCTAGAGATTTCTAGTTATATGTCTTAGTTTTAATATGCAACTAAAATCACACAATTTAGAGGTTTATAGGCTGAGTTATGACTCAATCAATATGATTAGTTCAACAAACCCTAGATAGAATTCCATTACACGATACTCTCTTGTCATATTCAACCAATTCTATGCAAGATAACACCAAAATAACATGAAAGCATCATCTCAGAAACCATTCCATATCCAAATGAATCTTTGGATCCATTCAAACATACACACAAAGAGAAATTAGACTAAGTGCAATCCCAAACTTTAAAATTTTCCAATTAGCTCTTCTTTTAGTACTCTTCCTTCTCTTCTCCTTTGGCTTTGCTTGATTCACCAACTAGGACACCCAAATGCATATCTCAATCTCATATCGAACCTTATAATTCCAGCTCTTCATGAGCAAAGCAAGAAAGATAAAGATGAAAAGAAAACCACAAACTTTTACTTTGATTTTCACTTAGGATTAGCTTGTTTCCTTATGCAAAATGATGTGATTAAGGAGATGAAATGGAAAGGAGGTGAGAAGAGAAAATTCTGGAGTTAAAAAACTCCATACATGTCCCTCTTCCCACTCACTTTAAGAAGTTTCTAGTCTTACACACATATTTCAATCCTATTGGTCCATATGTTGATTTTTGACAAAATTGCACATTTGGTCCTTCTTCTTCCTTTAATTCCCACAATGGAATATAAATTCATCAATTGATTTCATTCTAGTACATAACTCACATATAATTATTCATGTCTATGCCTAAATGAAGAAATAACCAATTTACCCCTATCTTTTAAATTAATTACCATTATGTCCCTTACCATACTTAGTGCACTTAATTCGTTATGTTCACTTCTTAATACACCCTAGACATGTTGTAATACTTTTGGAGTATATGTTGAGGCCTTACATTTCTCTCCCCCTTAAAAAGAATTTCATCCTCGAAATTCGTATATGTATTGAATAGTTTTCGGTACTAAGTTCTCATCATCAATTCAGGTTCCCAAGTTGCCTTTTCAATACCATGATGTTGCCAAAGCACCTTTACAAAAGGAATTTGTGTATTCCTTAACCGTTTCACTTCAATAGCCAGGATTTCCTTCAACTGTTCATCTTATGAAAATTCTGGTTAAACGTTTATTTCTTGTACTAGTAATATATATGAATCATCTTATCGATTCCTCCATAGCATTGAGATATGGATTACATTGGCAACTTGGATAGTTATATAGGAAGATTTCATATAAACCTATAAATCTTAGACTAAATTTTCTCTTTTTCTTGAATCTTAACACCTTTCCTTAGGGTAAAACTTTCAAGAAATCTTTATCACCTACTGCATATTCAATATCTTTCCTCTTGAAGTCAACATGTAATTTCTATCTATCACATTTGGCCTTCAATCTTTGCTGAACAACCCTCACTTTCTCTTTTGTGTCTTTGACTATGTCAGACCTAATCATCATGTTCTCAGCCAATTTTTTCCAATAAATTAGAGTTCTACATTTTTTGCCATATAATGCTTCATATGGTGTCATACCTATATTGGACTGATAACTATTGTTGTAGGCAAATTCCATCAAAGGAATGTACCTATACTAATTGCCTAGAAATTCCATAACATATGCTCTAAGCATGTCTTCCAACACCTATATAACTATCTCAGGTTGCCCATTCGTTTGTGGGTGAAAGGTTGTGTTGAAGCTCAGTTGAGTACCCAAAGCTGCTTGTAGACTTTTCCAAAATCTTAATGTAAATCGTGGATCTCAGTTAGAAACAATTGACAATGGCACTCCATGTAGCCGAAACATCTTATTCACATACAACTCAGCTAATTGATCCATATAATAATCAGGTCGGACTGGCATAAAGTGAGCTAATCTGGTGAATATGTCCATTATAACCTAGACTGCATCATGCTTTCTCTGTGAGAGGGGTAGACTTATTACAAAGTCCATGGTGATATTATCCCATTTCCACCGTGGAATTGGAATGGGATTCACTAAGCTAGATGGGACTTGATGTTCAACTTGCACCTGTAGACAAGTCAAACACTTAGACACATATTCTACTACATCATGCTTCATTCCTAACCACCAATAATGTTTTTTCAAGTCCTAGTACATCTTGTTACCCCCATGATACATGGTAAACATAATATTATAGGCTTTATGTAATAACTTGCTCTTCAAGTACTTTACTGTCGGTACACATAGTCTACTTTTGAAATACAGACTTCTGTCATCTTTCACTATAAAATCAGTTTATTTCCCTTCTTGTACCATTTGTACAATTTGTTGCAACTTGGCATCATCTTTTTGTGCATGTATTATCATCTGTCTCAAGTCAGGAAGCGCTTTTAACTGGGCTATCATAGCTCTACCTAGTATAAATCTCCATCTACTATGATGTAATGATAGAGCTGACATAAACTTCCCATTCAAAGCATCTACTACCATATTAGCTTTCTCTGGGTGGTAGTTAACTATGCAATCATAGTCTTTAAAAAATTCCAACCAACAAAGTTGCCACAAATTGAACTTCTTCTGTGTGAGCAGGTACTTGAGACTCTAGTGGCTAATGTATATCCCACATCTTTCCCCATATAAGTAGTGTCACTAGATTTTCAAAGCAAACACCACTGCTACCAATTCTAAATCATATGTAGGGTAGTTCTGTTTATATGGCTTTAACTGTCTCGAGGCATAAGCCACCACTTTCCCATCTTGCATTAGTACATAACCTAGATCATTCCTAGAAGCATCATTGTACATGACATACTTTTTTCCTGGAGTTGGCTGTGTTAGCACTGTAGCTTTAATAAATATCTTCTTTAACTACTGAAAAGTATCTTGGCATCTATCATTCCATTTAAATTTTGTACCTTTTCGAAGGAACTTTGTGATTGGAAAAGCAATTATTGACAATCCTTTGACAAAGCGCCAATAATAACCAGCTAAGCCAAGAAAACTTCTCACTTTGGTCACATTTTAAGGTAGCTTCTAATTGACAATTGCCTCAATTTTATTAGGATCCACCATGATACCTTCTGAAGAGATGATATGCCCTAGGAAGGAAACTTCACTTAGTCAAAAATCACATTTGCTTAATTTGACAAATAATTGCTTCTCTCTTAAACTCTGGAGCACAATTCTAAAATGCTGAGCATGTTCCTCTTTAATAGTAGTGTTTTGTATGATGTTTTAGGGTTTAATTTGTTATGCATTTTGTGTTAAATTGAGTGTTAAGCAAGCATTTAGGGTTTAATTAGATTAGTTTTTGTGTTTAAGTGTTTTATTGGGTTAGTCTAAATCTTTGAGCTTAAATTGTATATTTTTTAGGTACCTTGATGTGTGTGCTAGTGTTGTAGGGTAAACAGGGAAGAACGGTGAAGATTTGAAGAGTTTCGAGCTAAAAGATATAGGCCATGATCGTGCATAGGGGCCATGATTATGACAGAAGAGGAGGAGCCAGCAGCAGCCAGGCCACGATCGTGCATCATGGGCCACGATCGTGATAGAGAGTGTCAAGTCAGGCCACGATCGTGCATAGCCAGGTCACGATAGGGACAGAAAGGTTAAACAACAGGCAATGATCATGCCCTACGTTGGGCTGACAGAAAAACTCAAATTTTAGGTGATTTTTTAGACCATTTCGACCCCAAGTTTGACCTAGGGCTGCTACAGAATAAATAGAACAATACCTAGCAACCGCCGAGGGAGATTTGGAGAGCCGAGAGCTGTAAAAGAGAGAGACTCTGCTAAAAATCTGAGGAAAAACCTAGTTAGAGATCAATCAATCGAGGAAGGAGACGAAGGAAGAGATGCACGGAGACACGCTTGACGCGATGTACTTCCCGAAACAGATGGTTTCCTATAGTCGTGACTCTGAGATCCATTTTGAACTTATATTCTAGTTGTTATTTCGATTTCATTTATATATAGAGTCTTGAGATTGATTAGAAATATTTGTCGTTTAATGTTGATGCTTTTGTCTAAACTCACCTTCGGGTTTATTTATTCTTGAGATTAATAAGATTGATTTGATTGTGTTTTATTTCGATTTATTGTGATTTAATTTGATTCTTCATAACTAGGCAATAAACTGAGCGGGTGAGCTGATGAAAATCATCAATTTAGTTTAACGAGAGTTAGGTAAATCAATAGGTAGAGAATTGAATCAAACTGGTAGAGTCGTGTAACGAGAGATCGAGCACAAATTCTCAGTAGGTTAATAGACAGCGTTAGAATTACCAAGGTTAAAAATTAGTAAAACTTATAGCGTGTAACCTTGAGTGAACACTCTTTATTCCTTAAATAGACCAACATATCATCTGTAAACACCACAACAAATTGGTCTAAATGGGTCAAAACACCCTATTCATCAAATCTTTGAAAGCAGCCAGGGCATTAGTTAGCCTAAAAGGCATCACCAGGAACTTATAGTGGCCATATCAGGTCTTGAATGCAGTCTTTGGAACATCTACATCTTTTACCCGAAGCTAGTAATAACCCATTCTTAAATCAATCTTAGAGAACCTTTTGAACCTTTCAATTGATCAAACAAATCTTCTATTCTAGGCAATGGGTATTTATTCTTTACAATCACCTTGTTCAATTGTCTATAATCTATGCACATTCATAGGGTACCATCCTTCCTTTTGACAAAAAGGACTGATGTTCCCCATGGTGATACACTGGACTTGATAAAACCCTTATCCAAAAGTTCCTAGAGTCTTCAACTCTTTTAAGTCTATAGGAGTCATTCTATAAGGTGACCTAGAAAAAGTAGTAGTACTAGGTACAATTTCAATACGTAATTCTACCTCCCTCTTAGGCAGCAAACTCTGTAACTCTTCTGGAAACACGTAAGCAAACTCGTTCACTACAGATATCTCTTGTAAGTTTGCTTTCTCCCTCTTTAAATTAAGTACTAAAGCTGAATACTCCTCACAACCTTTTCTAAGAAGTTTTGTTACTTACCTGACTAATATTATATTAGTCAAAGAACTAGATCGAATACCATGCACTATTATTTATGAACCATCAGAATCTTTAAGCACAACTATTTTCAACCCACAATCAACTATAGCTTAGTGTTTGGACAAACAATCTATGCCCAAGATCAAGTCAAATTTATGAAAGGGTAGCTCTATCGGATCAGTAACGAACTACTTCCTATGGATCATAATAGGTCAATCTCTATATACTCTATTCAAATATATGTTATGGCCCAATAGACTTGTCACATGTATATTATAGGCTAGTCGATCTACTGATAACATTTTATCACACACAATTTGGTTAACACTATCAGCTAACTCCTTGTCAACAGCTTCACGAGAGCTTTCCATCTTTGCTATCTATAAAAAAATAGGGACATCTGTATTAGGCCAACACAACACTAAATCATATCACACATTATTAAAATCTTATTAGTAATAATCGCCTAAACTGAGCTCTGATACCACAAAATGTAACACCCCCTATACGGAACTTACAATCACCTACACACATGGCACCTAAATTCCTATACATACATTCATAGCATATAATTTTATTCATTTATAGGGATTGTCATCACTTATTTATCTATTCAATGTTGTATATATTCATGTTACAAATTTTCATATCCCTTAACATTATCATTTAAAAGTAGTATTACATCATTACATTTACATGATAATCCAAAAGAAAACATTACATTGTCCTTCATTACATGTACAATCCAAAGGTCTTTTTACTCCTAGTAGTTGGCGTTGGTCCTTGCAGATGATTCCTATGCCTTACTCCTATACTTGGACCTACACATATTAACACTCGTACTAAGCTTGAAAGTTTAGTGGGGAAACACTTTGTTTGGATGACCAGTCACGATAATCATCCACCAAGCACACACACATTCATGAATATCACAAACTCATGTAAACAATGATGGCATAATTATGCAAAGTGCATAATGCAAATATGCTTCAATATATCATCCATATACCGAAATGCAAATTTTTAAGCCAAATATTGGTATTTAAAGCTTACTAGTACAAATTATCCATGCTATTATGTTGTATCTCTTATTTATGACAGTTAAATTTTCTTTTTATGTTGACCCTACACATTTCCTCTGGGTATGGATAATGAGAGCTGTGGATATCTAAAAATATTAAATTATGGATACTCGAACACATTGAACTATACATATCTAAAGGTATCGAACTGTGGACAGCATAAGGTATTGAACTATAAAGATACTATAGTCTCGAAATGAAGACACCATTGGTGTCAACTGTAGCAGCTGCACTGTAACCCTATAGGTATGCCTATCTATCCACCACCAAGATAATGAAGCAAGCACTATAACATTTTCTCTTAATCATTTACCACGTTTATGATTAATATATTGACATGTCATATGATATCCATTTGAAATCATAAAATCTACATTTGAGTTCATACACACAAGTCATAACTTATCAAAGGGTATCAAAATCACACTTTTATAATCATAGTATACACATATAAGCAATAAATATGCATATAAATAATTTATATATATGTAAATTTCCTTTAGCATGCGTTATGTTCAATCTTAAATTTTAATGTTTAATCACCCCCTCATTCAAATATGGTAAGTCATACTTAATTTATTTTTAGGTGTTTGCAAATTCATAAATATTAGAAAAGGTTCCAATATGATTTAGTGAAAAAAAGGGAAGCAAAGCACTCAAAATAGTGCAAAATGGGCTAAGCATTTGGTGGGTCTAAAAATAGACAAACAAATCAGCTTAAAAGTAAATCACATGACAATCTCCACTTTTTTCGAAATTTTCACATAGAAAAAATTCAATTTAACTTTGAGATCTTCTAAATATTTATTTCCCTATGTCTCTAGTTTCCATATCATCAAAGATCAGGCCATTTGGACTTTTAAGTTATGAGATAAAACCAAACATCACAAGCTGCTCCAAAATAGGGGCATCATTAGGTCACCATTTTCAATCTCAATTTCTGATATCATAAAGCGAGAATTAAGTTAGAGTCGCTTCTAGAGATTTCTATTTATATGTCTTAGTTTTCATATGCAACTGAAATCACCTAATTTAGAGGTCCATAGGCGGAGTTATGACTAAACAATGTGACTGGTTTAACAAACACTAGATAGAATTCCACTATGCGATACTCTATTGTCATATTCAACCAATTTTATGCAAGATAACACCAAAATAACACGAAAGCATCATCCCAACAACCATTACACATCTAAATGAATATTTGTATCCATTCAAACATACACACAAAGAGAAATTAGACTAGGTGTAGTCCCAAACCTTAAAATTTGCCCATTAGCTCTTCTTTTTGTACTCTTCCTTCTCTTCCCCTTTGGCTTTGCTTGATTCACCAACTAGGACATCACAAATACATATCTCAATTCCAAATCCAACCTTATAATTATAGATCTTCATGAGCAAAGCAAGAAAGATGAAGATGAAAAGAAAAACCATAAACTTTTACCTTGATTTTCACCTAAGATTAGTTTGATTCCTTATGCAAAATGATGTGATTAAGGAGATGGAATGGAAAGGAGGTGAGAAGAGAAAATTCTGGAGTTAAAACACTCCATACACTTCCCTCTCCCCACTCTTCTACTCCCCAATTTAAGAAATTTCTAGTCTTACATACATGTTTCAATCTCATTGGTCCATATGTTGATTTTTGGAAAAATTGCACATTTGGTCCTTCTTCTTCCTCTAATACTCACATTGGCATATAAATTCTTCAATTGATTTCATTCTATTCCATAACTCACATATAATTATTCGTGTTCATTCCTAAATGAAGAAATAACCAATTTATCTCTGTCTTTTAAATTAATTACCATTATGTCCCTTACTATACTTAGATATACTTAATTAGTTATGTTCACTTCTTAATACACCCTAAACATACTATAATACTTCTAGGGTATATGTTGGAGCCTTACAATATGAACCATAAGGAGATAACTGAGTAAGTCGATAAAGGATTCATCACTCTAAAGTAATGTTCTACTATTCTTGATTGGTAGTGGTTTAAGAAATTCTCTAGTTAGAGCAACCTTATGAATTCCATACCGTAAAGGCCCGTACCGGACGGTACATACCATTCCTGCTAGAAAATGGTACCGAACTATTAATTTTAGTACCGGTTTTAAATATCAATCGGTACTAGCTAGTACTGGCTGGTATTATAAATATCGGTCAAATATCGATTAGTATCGAAAATTTTAAAAAATATAGGGACTAAGTTGCAAAGTTTTCAAATTTTAATTTTCAAAAAAAAAGTCAAAATTTTTTAAAATTTTGAAGCCTCCCGCGTCTTGCTCCCCTCTCCTTTTTTTCAATTATTTTTTAGTTTGTTGTTTAGTTTAACTTTTATTATAATTTTTATTTTTAAAATAAAATAAATATTTTATTACTAATAATAATTATACATTAGATAAAAATTAAAAATAAATTTTTTATTTAAATTTATTTTAATAATTTATATCATATTTATTAATAAAGTATTAATAAAAATATTTAATTTTTGAAAATAAATAAATTAAAAATTATTATTTATAAGCTAATATTTATTTTATATATTTTGAATTATTAAATCAA
>JANQBM010000007.1:8853003-8864753 GCA_025594535.1 Erythroxylum domingense
GGGTATCAGAGAGAAGAAGATAATCCGATAATGGTCAAGGTGTTCTCTATGGGAGATAAACTCACGTAATTACGATAGTCTGTATGGAAGTTTATTACGATATTCTACATGAAAGTCAGGGTTCGGGAGTAGGTCCCGACAGAAGGAATCACAGGTGTGACTCTTCACTGTCGCGTCCCGACAGAAGGAGTCACAGGTGTGACTCTTCACTGTCGCGCCTGTGAGAGATGAAAACAAAGAGGGGGAATTGAATTTAATTTAATGGCTTGGAGAGGAAAAAGTCACAGGCGTGAGTTTCATCTCTCACACTCGTGAGAGAGAGGCGTCGCAATTGTGCTTGTACACAATTGCAACATATGGTGAATAGTGGCAAGAAAACAAGAGGAGTAGTGATCATGTTGTGTCACGATCGCAACTTTTGAGAAATTCTGGGATTGTCGAGATCGTGCTTCGCCGCGATCGCGACTTCTCAGTTGATCACCCTCACTTCCAAATAACATAACTTTCAATCCAAAAGTCCAACATTTTCAAACTTTATATCGTTGCAAAGCTAAGAAAAAGATCTACAACTCTTATGAAGATAGTTTTGTCTAATTCAGCTTATATTAATACAATATAATCATTTAAGTAAAGATTACCATTTCAGTCAAAAATTTGTGCTATTGCCTATACTAATACCAATACTACTATCGTATAAAGGCCATAACTTTTGCATCTGAAGTTCAAAAATTTCAATATTTATACCATTAGAAAGATAAAAGAATAATCTACAACTTTTATAAAGACCACTTAGTCTAATTCTGTCTAGATCAATGCAGTTTATTCCTTAAAGTTTCAGATTACATTTTAATCTTAATCTCTATTTTCATTTATCTGTCAACCTACATTTCCATTTCAAATTCCAAAAGACCTGAAACCAACATTTAATTCCATACATACAAAACTCCTTTATTAACCAAAAGACTCGACCCGACCTATTGACATCCCTATGTATATGACTATTATATGATTTTGGTATTCTGCTTCTAGTTTCTCTATACTCTAGAAAAATTCGGTGAATGGATGTCCACCTATATCAAAATCAGGATTGTGTTCTGTGTGATTGAATGTTTTGGGAGTGCTTAAATTAGATGAATCAGGTTTTAGTTGTGCTCTAAAGAACAACATGATTATGTACGTCCCGCTAGTTCTGGATTGGATCTATTTTATATGTGCATTAGTTTTGGAGTAAGATTGAATCTAGGTGTGTTCATTATAGTTTAGTGCCGGTGCTTGTTTGAATCAGTGGCAGGAGATGCTCGGTAAGCTTCCACCAATAGTGAACATAGCCGCTGATGATGAAGTTGGCCAGTGGTGATAATCACCATTGGCTAGGGCGATAGTCACCCAGAAGAAAAGGGAGACACAAAAAGAAGCGGAGGTAAGGAACTCATGACCATACAGAGGTGAAGCAATGGCACTTAGAGGAGAAACAGTTGGAGGTAGTGAAATGAAACAAAAGGAGGGTCGTAAAACACAGAGAAAACCCTAGATTCAAAAATGATGATCCAACGTCTGTGAATAGACACTATTGAGTTACACATGCTTGTGTTGACTGAGTCGTGTGCGGTACATGTGCCTCACAACACATGCTATACTGTCCCCACCCTTTTTTATTTTAATTATTATTTTTAAAGCTTCTTTTATTTAAATTGATTTAATAAAGACTAAATTGGTTAAAAGTTTTAATAAATTTGGAAAAGTGTTTTCTAAATCTTTGAAAACTATCTTAAAAGGATTATATTTATTTAGAATATTTTGAATTTTAGTTTAAATTTTATAGAGTAATTAAATTAAATTAGTTATCAAATCAATAATTAAAATCAAGCAAAGGGTTTTGAAGATTTTTTCATAATATGGTTATGTTAGAAATTATTAATATAATAGGATTATATTTTTTATAAGAGATTTAAATTTTTGAAAATTTAAATCTCTTAATTAAATATTAAATACATGTTAAAAACATGATTATCGCCTTTAATTACTGGAGAATAAAACCATAATTTTATTTATTGTAAGATTTGTTGAGCAAATCAAGGTACCTTTAACTTGAATATGTTTTATCTTAAATTAATAGGTCCTACTTAACTAAATTTTTATAATTTGGATGAGCAAACTCATGCTCATATGAATTTAGAGGCACGGCTGAGAATTATATATAATATATATTTTGGCAAAGAGTTGTCACCTAATAGATTTATGAGTCATATAGAATGTGATTGATATCTACCTAATTCAAATTGAGTTAGTTTGTTAAGTGACCCAAGATTAACTTATTTTGAATATGATCTTATTCCATTAGGAAACTTTTTTGATGATTTTTTTATTTAATAGTAAGGGCTATTATTTTGAATAAAATAATGGGAGTAATCTAATATTTATTAAAATTTTATTTTATTTGAATTTATGGCTTAAAATAATACTTCCTCTTTTATATTTTTTGGTTGTCAGAAAAATATGAGTACTAATATGTTGTTAAGGAGCATCATAGATACTAACAAGCTAACTAGACCTAATTTCTCATTTTAGTTTCATAACTTGAGAATTGTTCTTAGATTAAAAAAAGAAATTGTATGTTCTTCACATTACTGTTCAACTAGAACCTAGTTAGGATGCGACTGATGAGGTTTGGTAGAAATATTAGTGTTATACTGATGACGTTGAACAAGCTATATATATGATGTTAGCTAGTATGTCTCTAGAGCTTCACTTGCAACATGGGAATGCAGATGCTCCTACTATAATTATGATATCAAGGAGTTATTTAGCGCACAAAGCAAGGTAAAGAGATATCAATTCTCTAAAGCATTATTTCAATGAGAGATTATAGAAGGATCTTCAGTGGAGCTACATGTTTTGAAGATGAATGTTTATAATAAAAAATTAGACCAGTTAGGTTTTGTCATAAACCATAAGTTAAGCATTAATATGGTGTTACCGTCTTTTAGTTTGAGCTTTTCATAATTCTTTATGAACTACCATATCAGGCAAAAGGATGTGTCATTGTCTGAACTCTTAAGTATGCTCAAGTATGTAAAAAGGTGCCTTAAAAAAGAACCCAGTTATGCTTTTATTGTGGATTCTTTTAAGAGCAAGAAAAAGGGCTTTAAGAAGAATAATAACATGAGATTGAAGGCTTCTACTAGATTTGGAAAGCCAAACGGTGATGTTAAGAAGAAGAGCAATAGCAAGGGCACATGTTTTCACTGTAGAGTTGATAGACATTGGAAGATGAATTGCACGGCTTATCTTGTTACCCTAAAAGCTAAGAAGCTTATGGAGGCTACTTTTTGAAGTATATTAATGATTGAGATCAATCTTTCAACTTCTACTCCACGTTCTTAGGTATTAATTACTGGATATTGTTTTATATTTTTAATAACATGCAAATGTTAACAAGGAATAAATTATTGAGAAAAGGAGAAGTGGACCTAAAAGTTGGCAAAGGAGCAAGAGTTTTTGTGATATCTATCGAAACTTACAGTATAGCTTTGCCTTCTACCCTTAAACTAAAACTATATAATTATCATTATGTTCTAGTTGTTACTAAAAACATCATTTTCAATTCTCATTTAGATTTGGATGAATTTGTCTTTATTATTAAGAATAAAAGGTATTCCTTTTATAAAAATGATATTTATTATAGATGTTAATTACTTACAAATGGTTTTGTATAAATTTAGATCTTGAAATGTCAATCATTAACATAAATAGAAAGAAAAGAAAATCAAGTGACCAAAATCCATCTTGTTTATGACATTGTAGGTTAGATCTTATTAATGAAAATAGGATCACAAATTTATATAAAGAAGAATATTTGGATCCTTTTGATTATGAATTATATGAAAATTGTGAATCTTATTTATTGTAAAAGATATCTAAACTACCTTTTAATGGAAAAGGAGAATGTGTTTGTTGCTAAAGTTTATACATTCAAACGTATGTGGCCCTATATCTACTTATGCTAAAGATGGATTCTTATATTTAATTACTTTCATAGACGATCATTTTAGATATGGTTATGTGTTCTTAATAAAACAAAAGTCTAAATTATTTGAAAAGTTTAAAGAAATTAGAATTGAGGTTGAGAAGCAAACTACTAAAAGTATTAAAAACACTTAAAACTAATTATGGTGGCAAACACTTAGACCACATGTTTTTTGGTTACTTAAAAGAGAATGAGATTCTCTTACATTGTACTCACTCTGAGAACTCCACAACATAATGAAGTGTCTAGGACGAGAAATTGTCTATTAGATATGGAACATTCCATGATGAATCATACAGTCTTTCCTATCTTTTTTTGGGGATATGTCCTTAAAACTGCTAGTTATATTTTAAATAGAGTTCCATCCAAATCTTTTAACAAGACACCATATGAGATATGAATTACTAGTAGTAATATCAAATCTAGAGTGAGTTTCCACTAAAGAGAATCTTATAGATCTCTCACTAAGCCATTGTTTTATAAGAGACATAATCAATGTATGGATGGATATGGTATGAAATGCATAAGTGATTGGCTTTAGTGCAAATGGGAGATTGTTAGTTTATATCCTTGTAGCCAATCCGTTGGGTGCAATTTTGTATATGACATTATTGTTTTAATTAATAAAGGCAATACTTATCTTAATATATTTTGTTAATTACATTTGATGTTTTAACACTAAAAGATAAAATCTCTATAATAATTATCATGTAATTGAAATTATGATGAGATCATAATTATGAGATTCAATTTTTGTTTATGTATTGTTTTAAAATTATTTCTAGTTATAGTTTCATCAACACGAAATATTGATGAAACGATAAAACTAGCATACAATATTTTTTTTCTTATGAAAAAAGTAATTGATCTCACAAATTAAAGTATAGAGATACTTAAATAAACATGTAGAAGCTTATTAGAGAATAAGTTTGCCAAGATGAATCAATTATGAGGATCCTAAATGGAATATTTTTTGTGTCTTTATAGATTTCTTCATTATGATAGTTGTATAATTGATCCTTAGAGATAAGATATCTTATATAGGAATACCATATTTTGATGCTATTTATGACCCATTCTATTTAGGGTAGCTTAGTTGGTAGTACTTAGATATCGTGCAAACCATATGGAGATAATTGAGAAAGTCAATAAAGGATTCATCACTCTAAAGTAATTAGAGAAAATGTTCGATTATTCTTGATTAGTAGTGATTTAAGGAAATTATCTAACTAGAGTGAATCGACATTTAAAAAGGAATTTTCAAATATCAATTATAAATCAATTAGTAACTAATAAAAACGAACTTGAATGCATTCAAAAGAGTAGACACTATGTCCATACTCTGTTTAATTGGAACATTAGGTGAAGAAATGATTAAAT
Organism: Erythroxylum domingense; assembly: GCA_025594535.1. Lineage (NCBI taxonomy): Eukaryota > Viridiplantae > Streptophyta > Magnoliopsida > Malpighiales > Erythroxylaceae > Erythroxylum > Erythroxylum domingense. Next base: position 8,858,411 of record JANQBM010000007.1, read on the forward strand.
TATACATCTTAACCATATATAAATAAATTGAGTCAAACCACTTTGATATTCCTAATATTTGGGTGGTCACAACATGTTAATAGATGTCAATCTTGATTTATGATTGTAAATTATTTAATTGAAGATTTAAAGATAAATTAAAATAAGCTTTAATATATCTAATTCTAATTATGAATTGTAATATAATTTATAATCATTGCAAATATATTGGGAATCTAATAGGTCATATATAAAGAGCATTTTAAAAGAGAAAATTTAATTTAAATTAAGTTAGACTTAATTGTGAAGTTTGAGAAATTTCAAGGGTTAAATATGAGATATTTGATATTTAATTATTAAGATCTTAGTGAAAAATCATAAAAAATTATTACTCCTGTGATTTGATCACGGTTGGTTTCTCAACATATGTATAGCAAAACATTTTGGATTCATGATCATTATGTTGCATTAGGGGCAATTTTTGTTGTGGCCTAAATGGAAACAGCTTTAAAAGGTATCATCAGTGGTAGTGGAGGAAGATTTTCAATGCCTGAACTCAAACGAACTCCTAAAGATCCAAAAGCTAAAAAGTAGCTATTACACCTTTAAGATTGCACCTCTAAAGAGTAATTGAGAGGAATCACAATCGTAGTTATATCAATAGGCTTATACAAAATAGTACTCAAGTCAATGTCAAATCCTGATGGACTTTTAGGACTAATACAAGCACAAACACTCGCCATTCCCTTAATGGTGGTAAAGGGATGGTGTCTTCCTCCTTAAGTGTGAAGGACAATGATTCACTAAGGTTGAGAGCAGGTTACATTAGTGGAGATACCATGACACGCCAGAGCATTACCAATAAATATACTAGGGATGGCAATAGGCGGTCCATGGGCCTATATTTAAGTGTTTTCAATAGGTGGCCTATGGGCCAGGCCCAAGTTCAGGCTGGCTTGATACCCAACTATTATAAGCAAAATGACATTGTTTTGCTTAGAATAGTTGGGCCTCAGACAGGCTTAGGCCTAGGTTAATAAAAAATTGTTATTTTGCACTTTTAATTTTTAGAAATTATTTTTAAAAATTGATGGAGCTGGCTCATTGTCACCCCTAAAATTTACTGATGAGAGACCAAAATTAACCTAATTTTAAGATTATAGTTTTTGATTTTGAATATTAGGATTTATTTTTCAGTTAAATTTAAGGTTATTATGATTAAGTAATAATTTTTAAATTAATTAATATATATTAATTTTAATTATATTAAAAATATAATCAAAAATTAAAATATTTTTAATAGTGAGTCATATAATATATATGACATATACATGAAAGTAAAAAATATATAATAGAATAAAATAAATTTATCATCTTATTATTATATATAATATAAAATTTTAATGTAATAAGTAATTTATTGTGATATAAACGTAGTTATTAATACAACAACAACAATATCCTAGTTAAAGTCTTACTAAGATGCAGAATCTGTAGAGGTTCAAAATTATGCAACCTTACCTCTAACTGGTAGAGGAGTTGTTTTTGATAGATTCATAGGAAAAAAAAAGGAAGAAAAAAGACTAAAATAAGAACATAAAAAATCAAATATTAAAATATTATAAAATATAAAATAAAATAAAATAGAAATAAATAATAATAAAAGATACATTTCCAAACTACTTAAGCATTGTCTCTCTTAATTTTCCATCAATACTATCACGACCAGAAACGGACACGTGACCAGCACATGGGATGTGAGGTTTGAAACCCCAGATCACATGTAAGCCTACCACTAGCGACAAAATAAATTCAACCCTAAGAACACAGCAAGTCCATATAATACAATAACAATAATGTGCGTTAGAAAGAAGTTTTACAACTTATGAAATCCTGTCACTACGAACGCCACAATACAAGATAAATGAAAATAAAGAAAGATCATACACAAATGTAGGTAGGCCGCAACAGACACATCACAGGAGTCATTGCCGTGAAATCGGTGGTAACTGACCTAAAAAAATAAAGTTGAGGGGAGTCATACCTCGTTGGGTAAGCTCACACAGTCTTATGGTACCTAATGTTATACACGCTGTCATGAATGAATATCAAAATAAATACACATCCTGCTATACATCCCATCACATCAACAACACAAATAAATTGTGGGAAAGAATATCTATAGGACCCTAATCTCTAAGGTTAATACCTCACAACTCTAAACCTCAAATGGTTACGAGGAGTTATGCATCACCAACGGCCCAGCTAGGCTCCTATACTCATATAACCGTAAGGCTCTCTTAATCTAATGGGCTGCAAAGAGCGAAGCATCACCAACAGACTAGCCCTCACTCAAAGCGTTAAAAGTCATAAGCATCACAAATAAGGGTCCAATCGGGAGCCAAGCATCAACCAGGATTCGGTCATAACATATCTCAATATCATAAACAAAATAACTCTAATAGTCATAACTTGTGCGCATCTGGTCCTGATGCATACCTATTAGGTGGCACATCCTATAGATCTTTTCTTTCCCACAATCGAATATAGCAATACATATCAAATTATTAAGCATGTAATTTATCAAGTAAACATTCAGTTATGCAATGACCAATGCATGTATGCAATACCCAACCCAACGTATCCACTCAGTTAATTCAATATAAAGGCTTATACTAAAGCGTGTACGCATTACTATATATACGCGTTCGCAATATAAATATATAAGTATTAATCGATATATATATAGATACATATGCATATGAATGTGGTTATAAATTTCTACATGTTGTCATCTATACCAGCATTGAATAATATTCATTTACTGGTACAACTACGGTAACAATAAGTCAGTATGAATTATTTAGTAACCAAACTCGTCTGTCTGAACCTTCTAATGGGGTCCCACTCCTGTCTTACCTAGTAAATTGAAAGAAAAATATCTCAATAAGTGCTAATTAGGGGTTTTTGGGCTCAAATAACAATTTAGGTATCATCTGAATTGCCTAAGCACTCTATTTATGAAATTCGAAAATTTGTCCTAGTCTCACCTAAATGTTCCGTGATTTTTAATTCGCAAACCATTGAAAATCTCACTATGGTTCTTCAGAGAAAAATGATCAGTAGAATTTTAGAATTTTTAGAAAATTGTTTTAAAAAAAGTGACCAAAATAGTCACCGGAACAATACCTTCGGCAATTGGAATATTTCCTCTGGTCATCGAAAAATATTTAGTTTCAGAATTTAACGATTTTTATATCAAATGAAAACTCTTGATGATTAGAATAACTTTGCCCAATGCAACATACTTAGATTATCAACAAATTTGAACGAATTAAAGAAAAATAATCTAAAGTCCTAACCTCTTTTTCCATCAATCGATGACGATCCTAGCTACGGCTAGTGTTGAGACGAGTCTAATGGTGGTGGTGGTGACTGGCAGGAACCACCAGAAGCGACAAATCGAAGATTGGCATTTTTCATCGATTTTTCTCCTTAATATTTGTGATGATTCTAGAAACGATGGCAACCGAAAGGGGTATGGTTATGACAAGCTAGTCGAAAGGAAGAGATTGGTATATAACACTAACCGTTTTGAGTCACCAGTGGTGAAGAATGGTTAAAGAGAGGGAATTCATAAATAGTAGCTTTTAGGGGGTTAAAACAATAATATGAGAAAATGGGGAAAAAGAAGAAGTTGTCTCTTATATATATAGCATATGGGATGTTACGTTCTCTCCCCCTTATAAAAAATTTATCCTCAAATTTTATAATTAGGTTTATTAAGGAAATAAATATGGATACAATTCTCTTATCTCTCGCTCTGTCTCCCAAGTAGCTTCTTCAATGCGACTATTCCTCCACATCACCTTAACCATTGGAATTTTTTTTTATCGAAGCTATCGCATATGGGAATTCATGATAGCCACTGGCTCCTCTTTGTAGGTTAAATTCTCGCTCACTTCCATGCTCTATGGTTTGAGTATATGGCAAGGGTCAGGAATGTACTTGTTAAGCATAGAAATATGGAATATTAAATGGACTTAGGCCATATCTGGAGGTAATACTAACCAGTATGCCACATTTCCAACCCTTTCAGTTACCTCGTAAGGTTCAATATATCTTGGAGACATTTTTCCTCTCTTTCCAAACCTCATCACACCCTTATTTGGAGAAACTTTGAGGAATATGAAATCTTCGACTTAAAATTCCACTTCTTTACGCTTCAGATCAACGTAACTCTTCTATCTACTGAAAGCCATCTCTAACCTCTGTTTGATCAATGGGATCTTCTCTGACATAATCTGGATTAATCCTAGGCCCTCCAACTGCCTCTGGCCTACCTCCTCCCAACACATTGGCGACCTACATTTTTGTCTATACATTGCCTCATGTGGTGTCATCATAATAGTACTATGGGCGCTATTATTGTAAAATAATTCAATCAAAGGCAAGTGTCAATCCCGACTACTGCCAAAATCTATCACACACATCCTCAATATATTCTTTAAGGTCTAAACTGTCCTTTCAGATTATCCATCAGTCTGAGGATGAAATGTGGTACTAAAATCCAATCTAGTGCCAACTACTTACCCAGATTGAATCACAATGAGTTCTTGTATAAGGTAGGCCAACCACGTAATCCATTGTGATTCTTTTCCATTTCCATTTAGTAATTGGTGGGGGTTGTAGCTTACCTGAGGGATTTTGATGCTCAGTTTTTACTTGTTGACATGTCAAGGATTTAGAAATATATTCAGCCACATCTCTCTTCATACCTTCCCACCAATACGTATCTCTAATATTATGGTACATTTTGGTGGAACTTGGATGCGCATTGTATGCAGCATAGTGCGCTTCCTCTAGAATCTCCTCTTTCAAGTTTTCTATACTTGGAACCCACAATCTCCCATTCATTATGAGGATGCCTTCTTTATCAATTTCAAAATCTGTAGGTCGTCCTTCTTAAACGTCATAAATAAGTTGTTGAAATTTAGGATCTTAACCTTAGGAGATTCTAATCTTGTCCAATAATACTGATCGCACCCTGATGCTGGCCAGTAATATTTCTACATCTGAAATCTGAAACTGAGTACATTGATCCATCAAATCATGCAACTCCTTGTTTAACGCTCTTCTCTCTATTACGATATGCACCAAACTACCTAAAGATTTCCTACTTAAAGCATCTGCCACGACATTTGCCTTCCCTAGATTATATTGGATCGTACAATTGTAATCTTTTAGTAATTTCATCCACCTTCTTTGCCTCAGATTTATATCTTTCTGCTGAAATATATACTTTAGACTCTTGTCATCCATAGAAATCTCACATGTCTCACCATACAGGTAATGTCTCCGAATCTTTAAGGCAAAGATTACTATTTCCATCTCTAAATCATGCGTATGATAATTTTGTTCGTGTTTCTTCAGCTGCCTGGAAGCATAAGCAATCACCTTACCATTTTGCATCAATATTGTTAGGCCCAGGTCTCGGTACTTATTTCATGGCCTCATTACGAACGGACTGAGTGAAGATCAAGTGAGAAAAAGAAATTAAAAATAAATAAAAGAATAAAAGAATAAAAAAGTCACATTGTGAGAAACCTTTACAAATGAAAATAAAAAGTCACAGTCGTGCCTTAGAGAAGTCACGGTTGTGACTTCTTAAGTCACGGTCGTGCCTCATAAGAAAAGGGGCATGCACGATCATGCGCCCTATGAGAAAAACTACCTTAGTAGCACGACGATGCATTTTTGTTTAAAATGGGGTTGGTCACGATCGTGTAACACCCCTGAAAATATATAAGGTCAGACACGATCATGCACTCTGACTGTGCGCTCCAACTTGTAAACAGCGTAACTCTCCAATCTGATATCTAAAAATTACAAACTTTATGTCGTTGGAAAGCTAATAGAATGAGCTACAACTTTTATGAAGACAATTTTGTCTAAATTTGCCTACATAGATACAATTTATTCATGGAAGTTAGGATATAATTTTCTGTCCCCTTTTTCCTCTCCTGCCTATTATACATTTTCACAAAAACCAAAAGACCCGAATCCAACAAGCACAAGTCATACTTACAAAACTCCTAATATAACAATTACTTGAGAAAATCTATTCAAAAGCCATCAAATAACTCACAATTTTATTCCCAATCGAAAAAACAACTTAATAGAGAAAGAAAATTTGAACATGTTTAAAAGAGAAATTCTTCAACTCTTCTTTCATTTCCTAAACAAAACAAAGTTTCATTTTTCAAACAATGCAGAGTGTATATAAACTTTAATTACATATCATAAGCCACATCAGTAGCATAATACAAAACATATATGAATGCTCATGCTTGATATGTTTATA
>JANQBM010000007.1:8910773-8921749 GCA_025594535.1 Erythroxylum domingense
TGCTTTACGTTTTATATGATTTGTTTCGTTTTCAGTTTCAGTAACAAAATGTTTTGCAAAAGAAAAAGTGGGCCCACGTTTATGATCAGTGATAAGAAGATGTTTAAAAAAATTTACACCGATTTTTAAAGTGTTAAGTGATGTGACACGCCACCCTCGCGGGCACGGACTCGGGTGTCACCGTCGATATCGGGTTCGGATCCGGTGCGAGTGGGTTGTTACAATGACTGTTGATTGATTAGGGATAGAGGTTGCTTAAGTAGATTACACATTCTTGCCTTGTCGATTTTATGTTTATTTATGTTGAGTTTTAACTGTTGAATTTTTCTTTACTAATAATTTGCCCAAGAGTGCAAAAGGCTAAGTGTGGGGGAGTTGAAAAAATCATTTATTCATATATATTTTCATATCATTTGGATGGGTTTTTGTCACTATAATTGGTCTTTACTGCATTATTTGATTATTATATAAATTATTATGCCTTACATTTAATTTGTGTTTATAGAGGCAAAAATTGTCTTATTTTAGTTTAAATGTGATTAATTAATTTTTAGACAATTTATGCTACATTATTTGTAATTTTTATTATAGGGTACTCAAAAGATTAAAGAAGTGGCAGTCCAAAGAATTAAACAAGAGCTGGAAAAAAGACCAAAGAAACCGACAACACCACCTGAAGAAAACGCAGCAGAGGAAAGAAGAAAAAAAAATAGACGTTGAGGAGTGGCAGCTAAAACGCAGTAGAAGGAACTAAAACGCGAAGCAGAGATGCTGCTTAGAGGGACCAAAATGACGCAACAGAAGCAAAGATGGAGAACAAGCAAAAGCATGCCGCAGTTGGAAGAATAAAAAGCAGCACATGGAGAGCAAGATACAAAAACGTTAACATGTGGACCATAAATTAATTCACAAAATGGAGACAACACAAGAGAGGAGGGTTTGGAGTGAATAGTAACAGTGGACCAGAAACGAGGGAATTAATTAGGGGGTGCTTGGTTGATGGGTTTGGGAAGAGGTTAATGGGTAAAGAATGAAAAGTGAATGGTTGGTTGTTGATTATCATTATAGGGGTAATACTTTGATATCCCACTTTTGAGGAATCCTCCATACCCCTAATTTAGTAGAGGAATGAAACTCATTCCTTAGTAATGACTCTTTTTCTAAAATTAATTAATTAATTATAATATAATTAATTAAAATAATAATATTAATTAATTACATTACATTATAATTTATTAAAATATAATTAATTAATTACAATATAATTAATTAAAATAGAATTCATTCATTAATTAAAATATAATTATTCATTAATTAAACTATTTTAATTAATATAATTATTCATTAATTAAAATATTGTAATTAATTAATTAATTAAAATATAATTAATTAAAATATAATTAATTAAAATATAATTCATTCATTATTTAAAATATTGTAATTAACTAAATATTGAATTACAATATTTTAATCTTAATATTTTTTACGAACCAACCACTATCAATGGTAATAGTAATCATTCCTTTCTCTTAACCAACCATCATAATTATAATGATAATATCCATTCCCATTCCTCAGTATATTCATTCTCATTCCTATTACTATTCCCCATGCAAACCAACCGCCCCTTTAGTCACATCAAGCTGGCGACAATAGAGAGTGGTGCGTGGGTTTTTTAGAGAAAGGAGTGTGCGACGTTTGGGGAGAGAAGGAAAAAAAATGAAATCGTGGTGGAGGCGTGCGTGAAGAGCTGGCGGCAGGCATGCATGCTTTGGAAAAATAATAAGAAAAATGCAAACGTGAGGAGGAGCAGGACGTACGAGGGTATTCTATAGAGAAAGGGGATATAGATTTCGGTCCTCATCTCCCAAAAAAATCTGAACCCTCGTCTCTCACAAGATCCAAAACCATCATCTTCCACCTTCCATGACTGACCACCGAAGTTCACTGTTCACAGCATCCTCTATTAAATTTTTTGGCTAATTCATCTTAATCCTTTGATTCAATTGCAATGGTAGGAGCTTGGTCTTCATAGGGGAGTTTAATGCTACATTAATCTTCTGCCCATTTAATTATTTATTGATTCCTAGGTTTTAGGATAACTATTTATTTATTTAGAGTTGTGTTGATAATATCTTTGTATTGGAAGATTTCTGTGGTTGAGTTATTGTTTAGCGACTGATATTGTGCTAAATATGGTTTAATTTCATTACTTTGTTTTAGTTCAAGACTTTGTATGAGATTTAGTGAATATATGGTGATTATTCAAGGTGGCTTGAATGATTGGATCGTTATATTGATTGCTAGCCTTAATTCTGTTTTATTAATTATTCAGTAATAATTGAGCGTTGGTTTCTTTAATATCCTTAGTTTTAATTTACTATTCTGGTGGCAGTTAGTTGATTGGGATTTTAGAAATATTTTGTGACAATTCGAGGTGGCTCGATTGTTAGATTAAAAGCTTAATTATAACTCTCGGTTCATTATTTTTAATTCCTATGTCTGTTTAAGTGATGATTGCCTATGCTATTGAATTGGTGGGTTGCTTTTTTCATTGTTAATCAATTGTGTTTTTTTCATTTCCATTCACTCACTAACATTTCATATCACTCATTTTAAATTTAAAATACCAAAAACAAATTCTTCCTGTTTATTTTAATTCATTGCAATTTTAATGATAATTAACCAAATCAAACCCCATTATATAGTTAGGTTGTATTGCATTTAGTTACTTAGGAATTTAATTTCATTTTCATCTCCTTAAAGAGAACGACCCGAGGTTACACTATATACAATCCTTGGTTAAATTTTGAAGTAACCCCAAGGCCACGTCGGAATAAGGTTGTTTAAAACGTTTTCTCTTTTTTTATTGCTTTTAAGACTATATAGTCGTAATTTAAGCATGAATTGACTAGAAAAATCCATGGCAACTTTAACGTGTACTATTGCTCTTGTGATTGGTTAATATGCATCATCTTTAGAAGAGTAGTGCCTAGTGGTAGACAAAAGCTAGCAAGATTTTGAGCCTTATTAGATAGACACATCCATATTAGTCTCATTGTCTTTTGTATATGTGTGACCTTCATGACATGTTCATCCTGACTTTGTTTTGATTTTCTATTCAAGATAACATTTTCATCACATACATTAACATGAAAATAATTCGGCATTCTTTGTTTTTACAAGCTACATTAGCCAAATAACCCACCTATTGATACGAGTTTTCCTTTATTAAGCCCCTTTGAGCTTTATTAGCCTTTCTTTTTTGTGCTAACCACATTACATGCTTCAAACAAAACCAAATGTTCTACCCAAGCCTTAAAGCTAGTGGAGCATTTGTTAATTGTTGATGATTATTGATTTACAAAAGTATAAGTGCGGGGATGTGCATATTTTTGGGATGGTTATTATTGTTAGGATGCCATTTTACATTTTATCAATGAAATTTCCATATTGATTCACTTCTTTCAATTTTGATTAAAAAATAAAGAGAAAAGTAGAAAATTAAAAGAAAAAATGTTTGAATAAAAGTATCAAAGAGGAAATACATTTTTTTTGAAAAGTTGTTCATTTGTTTTCTCCTTTTAAAGTTGTATTGAATGGGAGATTTGAGTATGTTGCATATGAGGGAGATGTTGTTTTGGAAGGATCACTCCTTATAGTTTCAATGTATTGTCATCAATGATTTTTACAAGTAATTCCTTCTAATCAATTATGCTTCATATGGTTTATGGTGTGAGAGCTTGAATTTGAGTTGTGAAATATAATTGTTACATCCAACACAACTGATGGTACCCAATTTTGAATGAATGATCGCATGTGCACTTGATGTTTTATTGAGCGTTACTTTTGTTTCACTATCTTGATGAATTTTATTCCACATTACCTAAATGCATCTGACCTTACCCTTTCCCATATTACAACCTTAGAAAAGTCCTTTGATTCATGATTATGTAAGTGACTTTTAGTGGTGGAGAGATGAAATGTTATGCAAAGTTGTGAAATTTTATGATCATGAATGGTATTTGAGTGTACCTAGGGATATATCTTATTTAAATACATTTTATCCAAGTCTAACCCTAGATTGCTCAGTTTCTAAAGGTGATGAATGTTGATTCATCATGACTAGAAGCATTGAATGTTGAGTTCTTGGCATGGTTTTGGAAGTTATTTTTCTTTGGTTATAACTATCTCTTCTTGAAAATTATGAAAAATGAGTAAGTGTTTTAGTTTGTGACTTTAGTTTTGATGATTTGCCCAAGGACGGTCAAAAGCTAAGTGTGGGGGAACTTGATATGTGCTTAGTTGTTGATATATTTAATCCTTGACACTTAGTGATTAATGTTTTAAAATGCTTTAGACACTCACTTTAGTTCATATTTGATCTTAGGTGCAATTTACAAGCATAATAGCTAAAGTTAGTCACGAGCATACTTGTTGAGCCATCTTCTTGAGATTTATAATCAATTGGATTTATGGAGCAAGAAGTAGAAGGATTAAAATTAAGAGGAGACAAGAAAATACCAAAACGAATGAAGACATGCAATGTCGTGGCTATGGGATATGTCTCACGGCCGTGAAAAATTAGTCATGGCCATCTCATTGTCATGCCCATAACTCATACTCACAAATGTGAGACACTAAGTCACACTTGTGAACTTGCCATTTGTCCCTCCTGTAACCTAGTTTTTTACTATAAAGCATTGCTTTGTGATGACAGAAAGGAGACTTGAACAGACACCATTTTCTTCATTTCTTCTTCGATTTTTGACATCTCCAGAGACAATTAATGACTCTTTCTTAGAGATTGATGGAGAAGATGGATGGCTAACCTTCCTAACACCGGTTCAAAGGTGAAGTCGACGACAAGGAATGCATTTAAGCATATCGTTTTTGTGTATTGTGTTCTTTCCCTCTTTTCGAATTATTTACATTATCTTATATTTACTGATTGGGTATTATATAAGAATGACTTTGATGCTCTAATGGATTTTTTTCATGAGAAGCCACTACTAGAACTTTGAATGCAATACGTAATAGTCGTGTTTGAATTCATTTATAGTAACTAATGGTATTTTATGATTAGGGATAACGTAACCTAGGTTAAATAATCTGCGTTTGTGTGATTATTCCTTAGATTGGTATGTTTTTCTCACTTGTAAGGTGGTTATCTGATTAAGCTTAGAGAGCTTATTCTAGGTTATCCGATAGTTATGGTTAATTAACGAACTCTTCTTAATTATCTATGACCTAAGAAAAAACAGAGATTAATAGAACTTATTGTTAATTCACGATTAATAGTCTAAAAAGAGGTGGAAAGATGATAACGCAATGATATATGTGAAATTGTGCTTAGGTCGAGATTAAACTGAAGAACCAAATTTCAAACCATTCATCAATTTTGTCACTTTTCTGTTATTTAATTTAAATTGCTTTTATATATTCAATTTTACTTTGTTTTCTAATTTGCATTGAACCAAACCCCCTGTTTTACATGTACATATAATTTAGGAAAGTAATTGGATTTACTCTCTGTAGGATCAACCTAGACTCACCAATGCTATAGTTATAGATCTAGTTATTTTGTGTAGTGTTACGATGCGCTACCAATTTCAACCATACATATTAAAATAACTCAAACATCAACAATACATTTTAAACAATATAAGCAACATTTTTATTACCTTTAATTGTCATGATTAAGATCTTGAAAACCATCATCATTAATTACATTAGGATTCGAATCTTCATCACTATTATATTAAACCAAATTATCATCATTGTCATATAATTCGTCCTCAATATAGTCTTCATCTCTTTCTACGACAAGATTGGCTTATACTTCATCCATTTTTACTTTATTGGAATCAACATCTCTCTTATGGAATGATGATATATCTGCATCTTCTATTTGTATGGCTCCATTAGTCAACTCTGATTCAATCTCTTATATACTTCATCACCATCTTCACTCATTTGACCATTTTCTCTTTCAAAAAAATCAAAGAGACTTTTGAATGACCTTCCAATTGTTTCCCAATGTAGTGTTATTGAGGTAAAAAACTTGCTTCACTTGACTTGCAAGGACAAAAGGATCATTATCATACTATGTCTTACTAACATTGATACTAGTAATATTTCTATTCATTTTTATGTCACCAAGATTAAAACATTTACACTTAAATAGAACAATCTTTTATCCTTGATGTAAAGCAACTCTATCATTTCTAAGATGACACTGTAGAAGTTGATAAAATCATTGTTATAACATCCTTCAACAACAACCCCATAATTTTTGCTTCTAGTTTACTATCTTAATCTTATATGTGAAATCTAACTTCATTAACAATAAAACCTGTATTTTTTTTCATACATATGAGGCCCACATGTCAAAGCATATAATGTTATTGTTGCCTTTTGCATTTTATAATTATGTAAATGTATCATTTATAAAACAAATTATAATTAGAAGTTAATCTAATATACAAAATTGCCATAAGTTCATAATATTCCATCAATAACTTACTCGATGTTAAATCAAGGAGACTTCACTCCTTCTATTGATTTTGATGAAAGTCAAATAATAATAATAATAAAAGAGTGTGTGAACTGTTTTGATGAGTTTGTTAAGTGTGCAGATAAATGTAAGAGGCACAAATCATCAAGTCAAGATGATAATCAAGCAAAGTCATTAGACAAAGCGAAGTCATCAGACCAGGAGAAGTCGTTGGATGAAGCAAATTCATTAGACGAAGCGAAGTCATCAGACGAAACAAAGTCATTAGACAAAGCGAAGTCATTAGATGAAGCGAAGTCATCAGACGAAGCAAAGTCATCAGACAAAGCAAAGTCATTAAATGAAGCGAAGTCATCAAACGAAGCAAAGTCATCAGACGAAGCAAAGTCATTAGATGAAACAAAGTCATCAGACGAAGGAAAGACATAAGACGAATTATACCAATCAAATCAAAACGTTATAATTGAAGAACAACTTACAATATTAATTAGTTAGTTAGTTGGAGTTGGTTACAGGACTCAACTAACAACTGATCTCTGAAGATTCTACAAGTAGTTTTCAAGAAGACCGTTGAAGACACAACCTTACAACTTTGAACCTTTAACTGTCAATTATTTACTTACGATACTGTAAAAAATAGCTTGAGTGAAAAGAAGAAAGAAGAGAGATCAAGTCAACCTGTAACGTGAGTTTAGAAAACTCAAAATCTTTTCAATGAAAGCGAAGGCTACAGCCTGAAGAGGCTAAGATAGTAGATAAAGAATACTTTGTGAAAGAGACCTCAAGAGATTCTAGAAGTGTGAAATAATACTTGTAAAATTTGAAAGAGATAGTGAAATCTCAGATATACTCTGAGGACTAGACGTAACTCTAAGGTTAAGGGTGAACCAATATAAATTGCGATGTCATATTCTCTAACCCTTATCTTTTTAATTTCATGTAGTTAGAAGAATAGACACCATTTCCACTATTGCATTACTCAAACGAATTAAGTGCGTTGTTTTGTAAATTGTCTAAATCTTTCAAGAAAATGAAGAAGTTTTTAAAGATTTCAATCTTAGACGATTTATCATAATTCAACCCCCCTTCTTGTGTATTCTTACATATTACGTGATTTCTATAATAACAAGTGATTTACTTCAGTTAGTATCAGAGTGAAGTTTCCAAGAAACACTATTACAAAGTGAGGACAAAGATCCATGGCTCAATCACATGTTTTTATAGCTGAAGGTGCCTCATTCATAAGACCTCCTGCATTCAATGATGAAGATTATCATTATTGGAAGGACATAATGCGCCTCTTTATAGAATCCACACACATTGATCTTTGGGATATCATTGAAAGTGGTCCATATATTCAAACAGATTATGAAGGGAAAAGCATTTCTCTTGATTAATGGTCAGTTGATCAGAAAGCTCGTGTTCAATGGATGAAGCAGAAGTGAATATGATAAGGTTCATGGATGAATCTATAGAGGAAATGTGGGACACATTATCCATTGCACATGAAGGCACAAACCAGGTGAAAGAATCCAAGATTGGTATTCTTATTCATCAGCATGAGCTATTCAAGATGAAAGATTATGAGTCTATTGATCAAATGTTTGGGCAATTTTAAACAATCATTCATGGACTTAAAGCTTTGGGAAGAATCTACGATAGTCAAGATCATGTCAAAAAGATCCTCAGAAGTCTTCCAAAAAGATGAAGACCCAAAGTAACAGCAGTACAAGAGGTCAAGGATTTAAGTAAGCTTAAGCTAGATGAATTGCTTGGTTTACTGAAAATCCATAAAGTAGAGCTTAATGCGGAAGATAAACCCAAAAGGGACAAATCTATTGCATTGAAGACTAGTCAGAAGAATCAGAAAATACAAAAAAAATAGAAGCTCGTCTTCAAAAGCATTAAAGAATAAAGAAATCAAGAATGACAATGCTAGTGAATCTAATCAAGATTCAAGTGAAGATGAAGACGAACTATCTTTCATTTCAAGAAAGATTGGAAGGATGTGGAAAAAGAAAACTAAAGGAAATAAAGATTCCTCTTTAAAAAGGATTAGCAAAGATGATTTGAAGAATGAGATAAGCTCTATCGTCTGCTATGAATGCAAAAAACTGGGACATTACAAGTCTGAATGCCCCTTGCTCAAAAGAAAATAAAAGAAGAATCAAGGAAACAAAAAAGGCATGATGGTAACATGGGAAGATCTGGATTCGTCTAAATTTGAATCCAACTCATATTCATCAGAATAAGCAAACATATGCTTGGTATCTAAAGGTGAAAGCAATGATGAGGTAATCTCTGACTTTAATGATCTTCAGCATGCTTATTTAGAATTGTTACAAGATTCTCATACTATTCTAAAACAATATAGATTATTAAAAAAGAAATTTGTTGAAAATTATAAGAATACAAAAATCTTAGAAGAAGAAAATGTCTGCCTTAAGAAACAAGTAGATGATATGAAAAAGAAAGTTACTATAGATAGATCTGAGTAGGTTAATCAGTTAAAACAAAGGATTAATATTCTTTTAGCTGATTTATCAAAATTTTCAGAGAGTACAAAAGAATGAATGATATGATTAGAAGTTATAGACATCCAGATGATAAAAGTGGTTTAGGCTTCTCTGGTAGAAATTCAATTCATAATAGAAATGTTTTTTGTAATAGGAATTTTGTTCCTAAGAAGAAGAAAAAGTATTCTTATTACTATTCTAAGAATAAGAAAATATAGGTACCTAAGAAGGATATAATATATACTGCAGATCTCTCTACTTAGAAGAAATAACCATCATCATTGGTACTTAGACGGTGGTTGTTCACAACACATGATGGGCAGAAGGTCTATATTCCTAGACCTCTAACATAAGTAAGGAAGATCAATAACTTTTGGGGACAATCAGCAGGGCAAAATAATTGGGATCAGCAAAATTAGCAAAGATTCTTTTTCAACTATTGATAATGTTTTACTAGTTGATGGTTTAAAGCATAATCTAATCAGTATAAGTCAATTATGTGATTCTGGTTTTGAAGTATCCTTTAATCAAAATTTTTGTTTAGTTAAAAACAAAGACGGGTCCATATTCTTTTCTGCCAAGAGACGAAACAATCTCTATAGGATTAATTTAGATGATTTGAGAAGTCAAAATATTTCATGTCTTATATCAAAAGATGATGAAAAACTTATTTGGCACAAAAAGCTTGGTCATGTTAGTTTTAAACATATTTCCAAATTAGTCAGACATGATTTGGTAAGAGGTTTACCAAAGATAAGTTTTAACAAAGATTTCTTTTGTGAGAGCTGTCAGAAAGAAAAACAGGTTAAAACATCCTTTTTTTCTAAGAATGTTATAACTTCGTCTAAACCTCTAAAGTTGTTACATATAGATTTGTTTGGTCTAATTAGAACAATAAGTCTTGGTGAAAAGAAGTATGGTCTTTTAATTATTGATGACTTTACTAGATTTTTTTGGATATTGTTTTTATCACATAAAGATGAATCTTTTAACTGCTTTAAAGTCTTATCCAAAAAGTTACAAAATGAAAAAAGGGACTTTTATTACTGGAATTAGGAGTGATTATGGTGGAGCATTTGAAAATGAAAAATTTTAAATCTTTTGTGAAGAGAATGGAATTTTTCATAATTTCTCTGCTCCTAGAACTCCTCAACAAAATCGTGTTGTAGAAAGAAAGAATAGGACGATTCAAGAAATGTCAAGGACTATGCTATGTGAAATGAATCTTCCTAAGTATTTCTGGGCAGAAGCTGTAAATACAGCTTGTTATATTCAAAATAGAGTATTTCTACGACCTATTTTAAATAAAACTCCATATGAGTTATGGAAGGGAAGAAAACTAAATATTTCTTACTTTCATCCTTTTGGTTGCAAATGCACTATCTTGAATACAAAGCAAAATTTGGATAAATTCGATTCTAAGATCATTTCAGGAATTTTTCTAAGTTATTCTATTAGATATAAAGCTTATAGAGTTTATAATCTTGTTTCTAAATCTGTTAAAGAATCTATGCATGTAAAATTTAATGATGATTCTCATCTAGATAAGAGAGATGAAACTCTATATGCTCCCTTAGTTAGTAACCTAGACGATTCACCATAAGTTGATTCATTTGATAAAGTAGTATATCTTTCTGAGAATATTAGTTTAAGAAAAGATTGGAGATACAAATCTTCTCACCTAGAAAATCTAATTATAGGAGAAACATCAGAAGAAGTGAGAACTAGATCTAAGTTTAGGAGAGAGGCTAATTTAGCTTTTATTTCTGAATTAGAACCTAAGAAAATAGGTGAAGCTCTTCAAGATGAAGCTTGGATTTTAACTATGCAAGAGGAGTTAAATCAATTCACTAGGAATAAAGTCTAGTCTCTAGTCCCTAAACCATCCAATAAATCTATCATAGGAACTAGATGGGTATTCAAAAATAAACTAGACGAATCAG
>JANQBM010000007.1:8947934-8972082 GCA_025594535.1 Erythroxylum domingense
TTATCCTAAAACCATCCAAATCAATACCAACAACATAACAATCCGGAAAGAAATCACAACTTTAAAACGAAAAAAATAGCTTAACCGTGACTCAGCTTCGATATCTCCGTTGAACCGGTGTCGGAAACCTAGCCTTCCATATTTAATTTCATGCTATACGTATTCACCATCTCTTCCATATTTTTTTTTCTGTTTAGCTTCCACGCCTGCCTTGCTCCTCTGCCTTGCTCCTCCGTCTCTGTCCTTGTATTATTTTTTTTTCTTCTATCGTCTTCATTGCTGCCGCCGTCTCCTGCGAAAACGAAAAACAGAAACACAAGTTAATTGCCCCCTCTCAAAACCCTGCAGCGTTAATAACGCTGCAGTGTTAACTGCGTTGAGTTAAACGCAGCGTTAGCTGCGTTTAACGTAACGCAGAATGCTGCGCTGCACAGTAGCGTAAAACGCTGCTGCGTTGTGCAGCATTTACGCATGCGTTTAATGCATGCGTTAAACGCATGCGCTGCTGCGTTTTATGCAGCCACTTTTCTTTTCTTTTTTTTTAATTTGTTTTAAAATTTTTGTCTTTTTAGTCTCAAAAAAATTATCAATAATCCAACCTAACGGTCAACACAAATTAAACACAATTTGACCGTTTTATCTTTACAATATGATTGAAAACACATGTAAATACATAAGAGAATATAAGAAAATTCAATCCTATATTATTCTTTATGTTCCTTTTTTATTCATTTATGTACACCGTATCAAGCCATCATCATTGTTGTATGTATTTATTAGAAGATTATAAAAGGGCAAAGTCACGTGACTTTCTTATGATTTAAAAAACTTAAAAAAGTCTGTCTTTAAAATTTTTTAACACTAACCGTAGTTTCAATTTTTCAGAAAGAAAAACTCATTTTCTTAGATAATCATTAAAAATAATAGTAATATACATGTAAAATAATCAAATGTTATGAATATAATGATCTAACCTAACTTTTAAATCCAAACTAAATTAATTTATATGACTCTAATTAATAATTTAACATAATAATTTTTATTTAAGTTAGACTTAAGAGTTGAGTTGAGTTGAGCTGTCAATATTTAAGTAGTTTAGATTATTTTTTTTGGAAATAGAAGAATTCGTAACTATTATCCTTTTTGATACGCATTGAGTGAACCTTCATATTAACGTAATAGCTTGCCAATTACACCAATTGAGTACTTTGCATTAAACAAGCCATCTACAACATGCTCGATCGAGAAAATATACGTATGAAATTCTAACATAGAGCCTTTTAACTCCATATTCTCCACTCTATTAACTCGACCATTTGTATTTCACCGTTTTGTTTTAACAAAAGTCTTTCAAAAAAGCACTTTTCCATAAAACTAAAGATCTAATTTTTTATAATTTTAATCGTTATGAAGATTTTTGAAGTTGCTTAAACTATAAGAAGGTCTCGTATCTTTCACATTTTATAAAATTTATCAGATCTATCTTATTAAATTAACAACCCCCAATATACAACTCCCTTTAGAATAGATGGATATCAATTATACATTTTTTTTCATTTTTATAAAGAGGTTGTTTTTATAACTTAAACCTATGATTTTCTAGTTACGAAAGAACAACTTTATCAGTTATTTCAAGACTTGCCCTAATCCATCTTATTATGAAATTCTATTCTTCATCTTTTCTGGATTAATTTAGTCAAAATCTGGGTATTAAATTAAAATAAAAGCTCATTTACTCTTCAAAATATAAAATATATTTTAATTCAATGTATTACTCAACAAAAAATATCAAAAAAGAAAAGAACTATAAATCCGTTCAGAGCATTTGGCATTAGGGACAATTGAGTCTTTTGATAAATGTGTATTTTAATTATAATTAATTCAGCTATAATAATGAGTAAGATAGGAGAGCTCTGATTACCTTCTGTTAACCGACCACGCGCCCCCAACCACCGCGTGGATGTGTAGTTTGATGATTCTCGTACTGACTGATGACAACGACAACATAAAATGCGTGTACTGTCAACATATGCTATCATCTGTCCGATAACTATACCGCTTGCTGCCCCGACCATGGATTCCCCGTGACGGTTTTTGTCAACTGTTAGATCAATTGTTAGAAGCTGAGATACTCGTAAAGATAGTTGGGGATCTTGTGGAGTTTGGAATCAAAGAATGGAAGCGAAAGCAAGAGCCCCAGGGAAGATCATACTCTCCGGTGAGCATGCTGTGGTTCATGGATCCACCGCCGTTGCTGCTTCCATTGATCTCTATACATATGCCTCCCTCTCGTTTCCGTCTTCTTCCTCTGGTAATTCTTTCCTCTGCTTGTCAAGTTTTGACTTTTGCAATGTTGATTGAGAGTTTCCTTTCATGGATGTGTGGACATATTATATTAAGAGGATCTCTTTTATGATAGCTTAGACCTTCTTTGTCTTTTTCTTTCTTTGAGAAATGTACTGTCTTTATTTTCCATTGGGATTGTTGAAGATATACCCTTTTGATATTATGCGAAGATATGCTAATTTACATATATGGTTCGTAATGGATCTTAGATGTTTAAACATGAATGCTTTCTGTAAATATATTGGTTTTTGGGTGAATTAAAATATTGATTGGAAATATACTGTCAAGTCTGCTTCAAGCTGTGGAGTTTATTGAAGATGTATTCCTCTTTCTACTAGCATTTGGTTACAATGTGTATAGGACCAATGATTCTCTGATTTTTGAGCCTTAGTTTCTTATTTTGGCTCTCTTGCTTGCATCATTCTTTTGTTTTAACTGTTTGATGAACTACTTAAAATGATAACGATGAGCAGTGGGACCTTTTAAAAGGTGTATGTAAGAAATGATCCCTACAAGAAAATAAAGAATTACATATTACACCAACTATAGTTCTGGTTGTTCAACCTATTGGTTTTATATAACTTTGTACTAATTTCTGATTAAAATGCCTAGAAGGCTTTATATGCACGTGTTTTGTGTATAAACAATAGATGAGTTATCATGTATTCTTTCCTATGATGCATGTAAACATTTAACATCACTGCCTCATCTTCCTCCTTTCCTATATAATGACGTGTTTTAATGCAATGTGAACGATACTGGAGACGACCATATCGTCTTATACATCCAGTTTGTCAACAATTTCCAGTTGTAATCTCTTTCCCCACTCCCCTTTTTAAATGAAGTTGATCAACTAAGGTAGAGATGTCTTTACAGAAAGTTCTGAACTGGTCATTCATGTCCTTGCAGAGAATGATGATTACCTGAACCTTAGGCTCAAGGATAGTGGTCTAGAATTTTCATGGCAAATTGAAAGACTTAAGGATGCATTATCTAATTTGGGCTGTCCTTTCCCTTCAAAACCAATTTCTTGCTCAACGGAATCATTTAAATCAATCTCAATGCTGGTTGAAGAGCAAAACATTCCAGAGGCTAAAATTGCACTTGCTTCCGGAGTGTCAGCTTTTTTGTGGTTATACACATCTATTCAGGGGTATGACTCTAAAGCTGCATTTCTTTTTTGGTTAGTTCCTCTATGATCAATTTGATACATGATTAGCTCCTTTTGATGTCAGATTCAGGCCTGCAACTGTGGTCATTAGTTCTGACCTTCCATTGGGCTCAGGCTTGGGTTCTTCTGCTGCATTTTGTGTTTCTCTTTCAGCTGTCTTTCTTTCTTTGTCAGACTCTATGAATAAGGATAGAAACCAGCAGGGATGGCTTATCTTTGAAGATTCTGAACTTCAGTTGTTGAACAAATGGGCTTTTGAAGGTGAAAAGATAATTCATGGAAACCCATCTGGGATTGACAACACTGTTAGCACATATGGTATGTAAGAATAATGAATTGGTAGGTAAAGTTTTATTTTCCTTTTCTCCTCTATGCATACTTCAACTGTCTCCCCAACTTTTCTTGGTCAATATCTAAATGTGCATAGTTTAAGAATAACTAAGATGCAGGGTGACAATTTTTGGTCACATTTGCATGTGACTTCAAAATCTAGGCTTACAAGTACGCTGATTCTTCACTTCCTCTCCTCCTGTATAACAGGCAATATGATCAAGTTCAAGTCAGGCAATTTGACACACTTAAACTCCAGCATGCCTCTTCGTATGCTTATTACTAACACAAGAGTTGGCAGAAACACAAAAGCATTAGTTGCTGGTGTTTCGGAGAGAAATTTGAGACATCCTGATATCATGAGTTCTATTTTTAATGCTGTTGATTTTATTAGCCAAGAACTGTCTGCCATCATTCAGTCACCTACTCCAGATGAACTTTCTATGACTGGGAAGGAAGAGAAGCTAGAAGAATTGATGGAGATGAATCAAGGTTTACTTCAATGTATGGGGGTAAGCCATGCCTCTATTGAAACTATTCTACGCACAACTTTAAAGTATAAATTGGCTTCTAAGTTGACTGGAGCCGGAGGTGGTGGTTGTGTATTGACACTTCTGCCATCTTGTATCCTTCTCTTTTGTTCTCTGCCTAGTCTACCCGTGGACTATCATTTCTATTTTGTTGTTTATTTTTTCGTTTTTTATAATGATAAATGCCTTAATAATATGGTATTAAAGAGTCAAAATTCATTAATATCTCAACAACATGGTCATCGTTAAATCTATAGCGCGTAATGTATTAGTAATAATTGCTAATTGGGTAGAGTTTCTAAGAGTTTGGGATTTGATCGACCATGCAAACAAAGCATATGCATACTAGTTTATAATGACAATGATGCTTATACACACATCGCATGGATCAACTTCCATTCGCCGTTATCCTTTACTGTACAAATCAGTGCTATCAAAAACAGTTGTTTACAAGGTGATTACGGAGCTCGAGTCATGTGGATTCCAATGTTTGACCGCTGGAATTGGTGGAAACGGTGTCGAGGTTCAGTTTACTACTTCGCCCTCATAATTTGGAGTGACAACGAGTTTGTTTATCGACAGCCCATGTTGATTATGTTTGTCCTTTTTCTTGCACACTAATATGTTCCATCCAATTCGTTTTTCTAAGTTAACCTTGTTTCAAACTTGAAGCATGTTTTAATTCTCTATGGGATTGTGTTTTGCCATTGGCCACGCCACTAGCATCTGATAGAAATATTGGTTTATTTCTTATAGTCAAATCAATTGGTTATAGTTTATTAACACAGTTATTTAAAAAATTATTTATCATATATATATATTCAAATATGTGTAAAAATTCATAAAATGAATATGCATTGTAAATAAAATTATGATAAGGTCATAATTATGAGATTTATATTATATCTTTATATTATTTTAAAATTGTTTCTGGTCATTGTTCTTTAAAATTGAATATTAATAGAGTGTAAAAGGATTAATATGTATTATCTTTCTTATAAAGCAAGTATTGTTATTTAAACAAAAATACGAGTATTTGTTAGAAAACAAATTTATTGAACCAACCTTATATGATAATTTCGTAAAGTATTTTGTATAGGAATTGTTACTTATGACTTATATTTATCAAATATAACTTAATTGGTAGTTATTTGATATAATATGAAAAACAATAGGGAGATATTTACATGATCAATATAAGATTTATTACCTTAAATTGATTAGAGAGAATCTTTTATTGTTCTTGATTAGTATTGATTAAAAAAATATTTGGCAAAGGTAATGACGCTTTATAAAATAGTTTACAAATATTATTAATACAAGCCATTGTTAATGATAGATAATTAACAAGATTAAGACTCAAATAGAATACATATTTATGTTATATTTTATGTTTAATTGGCATTTTTTATGATGAAATGATTGAATAATTAGAAAAATTATGCATGAAAAGATCAATAAAAATGATTTTGGCATTGTTAAATATGGCTGGTCATGATACATTAATGAAATAATTTTAGGAAACTAAGGATAAATTAAAGGTGTTTAATTTATCTATTTATAATTATAATTTATATCTATCCATTACAAGTATATTTAGGAATGAGTCTCATATAAAGAATAAATTGAAAAGAGGAAAAATGTTTTAATCAAGATATACTTGATTGTTAAATTTAAGAAAATTTAAAATTAAGTGAGATATTTAAAAATATAAGGATCAATATGAAATATTAGATCTTATTTAGGCTCACTTAGCATATAATTATAATCGTAATTAAAGTTTAATTAAAATTAGAATCATACTTGAATTAAATGACTAAAAGTTCCAAACCTAGGAGCTAACACTTCTTGCATGACCCTTTTTATACTACTTTTAAAGTTTTTTCAACACGTTCTATAAATAGCTTTAGAGGTATAACAAATATATCATTATAGAGGTTGAGATAAGCTAATTTCATAATCAGTTCAAGAGAAATGATAAGAAAAAGATTAAGCTTTACACTAAGGTATGATTATAATTTATTCTTTATTAAAATTTTTGCATTAATCATGTTGTAGAAGTTAAGTGATCAAGGCTTTTATAAAATGAAACGAAAGGTTTTGTATTTATTTCGTTATGCGAATGATTATATGTCGTTTGATTTCCCAACAATAGTATCAACTTTATCTTTAATTCTATAATTTGATCAAAGTTGATTGATTGTTTCTGAATAGTTACAAAACTAAAATTGCAAAACTTACACACACAAAATTCGACAAACATATTATATCTTATTTACAAATAACTTGTTAACATTACAATCAAATTTGATTCGATTAAAGATGAAAATTCACAAGTAGTTATAATAAGATTGCGACTTTAGAAACCTAAAAGCTAAATCTGAAAAGCCAATAGTTAACTTTTTCATAAACTCAAAATATGAAAACTTAATATTAAAGCCACGAAATAAAACTATTAAATCAAATTAGATTTGATTTTGTTCTGAAAATTTCTTATGCAAAAGCTAGCTCACATAATAAACCATTTGAAATTTCGCAAAAAGTTTCATATTGAATGAGACAAGGAAAGAATGAAACTTGGTTCATAGTTGCCATGAAAATTTGTACTAAACCTTTGAGAACTTTATGGTTACTTGATTTTACCATTTGAAGCTAAGACAAAATCCTAATCACATGAGATTTTACCAAAAATTTCCTCAACCACTGTTGTCTACGGTTTATTTTGAGACCAAAAACAAGTGGTTAATATGAATTTGGTTAGTTTGTTTTTCTTGGTCTAATTATGGTAACTAGATTTGTTATGTAATTTTTGTTGGTTTTTGGATTGCTTGATCGTTGGTTATTGTTATAAGAGATGTTTTCGGTGCATGAAATGTCTTCACACAATGATGGAATAATTTGGATATTGGTTATGGCTTAGACATGAAGTTGGACTGGGTGGTAATGCAATTGGAGAAAGAGGTGGTTGAAGGGGCATATGGTGTAAAATCTAGGACAGATGATTAGCATCATTAGAAAGGTGGAGATAAGCGATGTTAATTGCAACATATAGTGGCAAGAATAGAGAGAGATTCTCCTACCTCTCTCTAAATGCACCACAATTATGATCAAATTTCAGTCCTCTTAATCTACTTGCTTGTTTTTCATCTATAACCATTCCCTTCTTCGATCCTTTGCTCACTGCATGCTTAATCTGCTTGCTTTCTTCACATCTTGCTTATTGCCTGCTTCTGATTTTCCTATAACCAAGGGCATTATAGTATTTCTAACCAAAACACCCCTTCCTGTGTTTACTTCTTTAAAGTTTTTTAACTACTTTTTCTCAGCCCTTCACTCTGCAAAGCTGCTCTTTTCCACTTCAAGAACAATGATTAACACTTCAGTCGTAAACACTTTTGAATTTCCACCTTTGCCACTCCTCACCATCGAACCCTCCCCTTCAACCCAATCTACATTCCTTCCCAAAAAATGTGGAAGCAAGTGGTAGGAGACGATCTCTTAATAAACCTATCCTTCAATCCACTGCAAGAACTAAATAGGAAGCTTATTATTTATCCTGAGATTGAAACTCTCCAAAAGGGAGCCTGTAGATGGGAATCCATAGGCTTGGATTTTTCTCTAATCAATGGCTAGGTTTTCCAATTATATAAATATGGGCCAACAAATTATGGAAAAAAAAAGGTTTAACAAATGTGTAACTTTCAAAAGACAACCTTATCCTATTCATCTTCTCCTCAATCTCTTAAGCTCACAAATTACTCAAAGACGGTCCATGGCTTCTAGCCAACCAACCCATTTTCTTACAAAATTGGCAGCCTAGCTTTAGGTTAAAAACTATCAAGATTTGAAGTGTCCCACTTTAGGTAAATTTTTATAGTGTACCCTCAAATATTAGACCACTCAAGGGTTAAGTTCATTAGCTAGATACATTGGAGGAAAACCTATGTGCGGATAAAAACACTATAAGAAAAGGAGAATAGGATATGTTAGAATATGTGTCAGCATTGAACTCTCAAAGGAGCTTTGAAATGAAATACCAATTATGAGATTGGGTGAAGACAACAAACTGTGGGAAGTCACCATTTTTATCTCTTACCATTGGAAACCACCTTCCAAATCATAAGGGAAGATTCAGAGAGCTACAAGGAGAACCTTCAAATATAGAAGTTAATAGGAGTTAATGGGGACTATAAAGCAAAAACAGTAGATAGAAGTGATCGAAAATAATAATTCAGCTAATACAAATGCAGGTGACATATTGGAGAAGATTGATGTTAATATAATGAAAACCCCCATGCAAAATCCTATTCTAAAGCTTTAGTCAAAGGAACGGATAAACAGAAGGGAGAAAGCTCAATAACTGTCCTTGAGGAGAATGTCTAACACTTGAAGAATATTAAAAATGGAAGCAATGAGGACTCTATAATTAATAGCACTAAAAACCAGGGAAGGGTTATTAGGCATGAATCAATTATTTATGATACTTTTAAAGAAGGGAACCACCCATCAAAGTGTATTACAAACTACAACAACTAAGAATATGGAAAATCAACTACTATAATAACGAATTCTATTGAATCTGCAATATCTATTGGAAATCTAAATGACAAAACACTAAATGAGAAAATATGCACCAATGAAGTAGGAAACGGTGAGAAATTCCAAACAACGGAGAGAATAAGATCAAAAAAAGGGTAAGGGGAAAAGTTCCAAAGGTCAATCTTCTTAATATGTCAATCATAACTTGGAATGTTAGAGGAATAAATTATCCCTCAAAGCTTTTAGCTTTAAGGGAATTTGTCATTAGAGAAAAAGCACTTTTAATAGCCTTACTAGAAACCAAAATAAGTTTGGAAAATATGAGCAATTTAAACATTCTAAGATCTTAATGGAAATCACAAACCTCAACCACCATGCTTTTGGAAGAATCATCATATACTATAAAAATGATGAGATTAAAGTAGATCTACTAGACTCCAATGAGCAAGCAATGCAATTGAATATTTTCCTCCTATAGGAGAATGTTGACATTAACATATCCTTCATTTATGTGAGCAATTTTGAATTTTAGAGAAGTTGTCTATAGAATAATACCATAACTATTAGTAGTAGCATCATAAAACCATGGATGATATATAGGGATTTCAATTCAATCCTCTACATTTCATAAGCTCAAGGTTATTAAAATTTAAAGAACTATTCAGTTGACTTTAAAGAATGTGTGCAAGACATAGGGGTGACTGATCTAAAATTCATAGGACACACATTCACTTGGTCTAATAAACAAAACTCATATTGGTACATTAAGAAGAAGCTAGTCCATACACTAGTCAATGATATTTGGTTGAATTAATTTCATAACAATATAGCCAAATTCAAACACACCTTATTCTCGGATTATACTCCTATCATAGTTGATAGCTTATTCTAGAAAAATATCACACATTACCCTTTCAGATTCAATGACTATCTTGTCAATGATTCAGGTTTCTTTGAAGCTTGTAGAAGGGGGCAGACTTCTATTGTGTGGGGACTAAGCAATTCAGCTATGTAAGCAGTTAAAGAAAATAAAAAATGAGTTCAGACTACTAAAATCTTCGAAAGGATCCACCATATTAGCTATCAATTCTACCATATCATAACTTAAAGACATTCAATCCAAGATAGCCTCAAAAACCAACAAATCAGTTGCTCTTGGACATAAAGAAGCTAGCTCTTTCAAAATAAATGTAAGCTATCAAGGATCAAAATTCTTTGCTACAATAAAAGGCTAGAGTGAATTAGCTTAAAGATGGTGATAATTGTACAAGCTTATTCTTCAATTATATTATAGTACGGAAAAATCACAAAAAAAATTTATTCAATCACAGTTTGTTCAAGGTTACACGTGCTAATTTTTATTAATTATAACCTTGGTAATTATCGCAAGTGCACAGGTCGTTCGCGTAGTACCTAAGATGTCGATCTCACGAGGAAAGGAACTAGTCCTAAAATCTAAAGTTGTACTAAACTATTATAATTCAAAAGGGAATAAAATAGTGTAGAAAATAAATAAATCAAATAATTAATTCAAGAGTTGAGTTGCAGAAATCTAATTAAGAAGACAAATCACGTAAACCGATCCAAACCCTACCTAGAAACTACCGAGTAAGAGAAAGGAGATTTTGATTCGAAATTAACAAAAACTAAATTAATTGTGAAATTATCGACTTAATGGGTCTAGACGGTTTTAGGGGAATTACTCTCTGTTGAGTTATAATTCTTAACCCTAATTGATAATCCCTAATTTAAATTATAGAATTGCGATCTCTCGATTCGCAATTGACCCAAAACCTAAATTAGTTCTAAAATTATCTACTAACCTACCGGGAATCTATGCTCGATCTCTACTTACACGACTCTACTAGTTTGATTTAATCATTTACCCATCAACTCACCTAACTCTCATTAGCGCAAATTGATTATTTTCACTTGGCTCACCCTCTCAGTCTATTGCCAAGTTATTAAGAACATGAATTAAATCACAAGTAAATCAATAAAAACCCAATCAATCTAAATTTTATTAATCTCAAAATTCAAGACCCAAAGGTGAGTATAAACACAATTCAACATTCAACACAATATATTCTCAACACCTATTACAATTCTATACATGAATAAAATTGAAATAAATGGAAAATACGTCGGGAACGAATTCAGGGAGGTGGCGACAATGGGAAACCACCTAGTCTGGGAAGTAAGTCGCGTCAAGCTCTTCTCCGTTTCTCTCTTCCTTTGTCTCCTTCCTCAATCGCTCAATTTCTCTCTAGGTTTTTCAGGATTGGATCACATGAGTGCTCTCTTTTTTTAGACTCTCCAGCTTCTCCTTTTGTCTTGTAATGTTCTTTTTATATCTTGGAAGCCCTAGGTTTAATCTGAGGTCAAAACGGTTAAAAAAATAACAAGAAATTTGACTTTTTGTATCACTCGACATAGTGCACGATCGTGGCCCTACCTGCCATGATCGTGGCTGCTAATTTATCCTTTCTGTCACAATCGTGGCTTTAAGGGCACGATCACGGCCTAACTTAATGCTTTGGTGCACGATCGTGGCGTCTGGTGCCCGATAATGGTCTGGCTGCTTCTGGTTCTTCCTTCTCTGTCACGATCGTGGCCACTGTGCATAATCGTGGCCTGTGTCTTTTAGCCCAAAACTCTTCAAATCTTCATTGTTCTTCCCCGTTTACCCTGTAACACTAATGCACACATCAAGATACCTAAAAAATATAACAATTAAACTCAAAGACTCATACTAACCCATAAAAACAATTAAACACATAAACTAACACAATTGAAACCTAAATACACACTAAACACTCAAAATAACACTAAATGCTTAACAAATCAAATCCTAAAACACGATGCAAATCACAAATATCAATATCTCCATACTTAAACGTTTACTTGTCCTCAAGCAAACAAAACAACAAAACACATAACGCACAATGCAATAATGAGACAATGGCTCTGACTTCATGAAATAATTTTTATTTTGGACACAATCATTCGAATTATGGCAAATCATTAACAATCAAAATATGTGGCTAAGGGCTTTGAACTAAATATACAACTAAATCAAGAACTAAGTGTTAGTTAGTTACCCTTTTAAATTGTACACACACATTAATAAATCTTTGGTCCCTCGGACTTTGTAACTGTTCCTAAGTATAATTCCATGAAAATTCAAGCTTATTATAAGTCCAGTAAATGTTTATTTAAAATTAATTTTTTAAAAAAAGGGACTTAGCCTTTTATTCGAAGGAAAACATTTGTGTTGAGTGTTGATCCGGCTGCTCAACTAAGTCATTTAATAAACAGTTCGGTTGAAACGTCATTATAGCTTTTTTACGCAAAGGCACACATTTGTGATACATGTCGATCTGGTTACTCAGCTACATCATGCTTTTAACTAGCTACTAGCTCTATTAATAACCCGAAGGTTAGCAAAATAGTAATTTATTAAACTTTTTTAAGCTATTCGTTTCCATGAAAAATACTAATTAGGCTACTTAACCTAAAAGACCTCAATTTATGAATGCATGTGACAATCTAGAGGGTGCTAAATTTACACTAAGTACAAATTACGCTGTATATGTATCCAAAGGCCCCCTATTTCACTAATTTCATATGCTAATGTTCGTTCACAACCTGATAGACTATGTCCCAAAATTAATTAAATTTTACTCAATCTAAGCCATTGACACATTCACACATTTCACATAATGTAGCCTATTGCTATCATATAGTATGCAAAATTCACATACAAAAGAAAAACATAGAATCCCTCCCCACACTTAAACAACACCTCAATGTGAGAAGGAAACACACACAACACAAACACGAAAGGGTAAACAAATAAACTTAAGTACCAAAGAACAAATAAAATTAACGCTAGAAATAATAACAATAAAACACAAAAAAATAAACAAAACAAAATAAAAATGACACAAAATTTGGGTTAGACTTAGATCCTAAGGTGACGGATGTGGTGATGGTGTCGGAGGTGGGAGTTGAACACCCTGAGACTCGAAATGTAGATGGATCCGTCGGATATCTCGACTCTGGCGTCGTTGTGTGCGCGCCATCTCCGCAAGTGTTCTGTTGGTCTCAGATATGACATCCAAAACCTTCTTCCAGCCTTTCTCTTCCTCTTTTTCTTCTTCTTCCGATTCTTCACTCATTGACTCCTCCTATCGAGGTTGTGCTGCATTCGAACTCGCTTGACTTGCCCTAGGCCATACATATGTCTTCTCTTAAATCTCCCGTAGACTCATGTTTGTGGAATGGATGACCTTCGTCTGGAATAAATGGTGTTGATTGAGGAAGTCGGGAGGGTGAACTGTTAACCCCGTTCATTCCATACCAAAATGTTCAGCAATGGTCGATACTGTGTACCCCATTCCCAGCATGTTGCTCCGCTTACACAAAACTAAAGCAATGGCATTAAGGATATAGGTGGACGTGCAGATTGGAATACTATGGTCCATACACCACAGTTTGAAAAGTTCCTTGTGGGACACTTGTTGGTTTCTAACTTGTCAAAAACTAGTTGTCACATAAATTTGTGCAGCAACAAGTGTTCATGTGACCGGATAATGTTGTTATGTGCATTCTTTGCGTAGAATCGCTCAATTCCAGTCAGCTCACGCCAATATTAGTAGACACTGAAATTTTCATGCTAATCAATGATGGTGGATTCAGGGAATCTACACATCTTACACGAGTTCCACAGTTAATTAATATACTCTCCTGCCCAATCTAAACCACATTTCCTTAGTGTTCTTAGGGTCAAAGGTCAAGGAAGTAAAGAACTCCAAAGTAAGTTCCTCATAAATAGGGAATTGGAACCGTATTAATTGGCCCCACTGGACTCTCTCGGCTAGGTTCTCTACCTGCCCAAGTAGTTCTAGCCTATTTAATGTGTAAGAATCAAAGTATTTGGGAACTGAAATTTTCCTATAATGAAGGGATCAGAAACAAATACCTTCCTCCCTGGTGTAGATAGGAAATGGTGCTCCAAAGTTCGTTTCTCGGTTCCTTCTCCCTTGTCCCACAACTTGCTGGCATTCATAAGGCTCTTATCGGGCTAATTGCTTAATGCGTGGCATTATTGGCCCTGGGTCTTGGTTTCTATTTCGGGACGACAAGGTGCCAAACTCGGGAGAATTTTAAATAAATATATATCTTGGTGGGAGTAAAAACAAATTCATAAACAAATGAAATAAAATAGCATAAAACAAAATAGGCATGAAAAGAGTCGAACAAATAAACAAACACATGAATAATTGAAATAAAAGAGAAGAAGTGCAAAAGTCACAAGCGTGAGTTTTAAAAACTCACGGGCGTGAGAAGGAAGAGTCACTATCATGGACAATGGTGAACAGTCACAGTATTAAGGGGGTTCATCATGATTGTGCTCCTAAGCACGATCACGACTTTCCTTAGAAATTGGGATTGTCGTGATCGTGCATGTGCACGATCGCTACATCCCTATCGCGCACACCCACTTCAAAACTTCATAACTTTCAATCCCAAAATTTAAAAATTACAAACTTTATATCGTTAGAAAACTAAGAGAAAGCTCTACAAATTTAATGAAGACCATTTTGTAACATTCTACATAGATTAATCCAGTTTATTCCTTGAAGTTTCAAAACACATTTTTATCTCCTTTCTTCCTTTCTGCAAACAAAAAAAAAACTACTACCTTTATCAAAAGACCCAACTCCAAAAACCTAAACCATACATACAAAACTCCCACTAAAACAATTTATTTTAGAAAAATCTATTCAAAAGCCATTGAACAACTAACAATTTTATTTCTAACCAAAAACATAGCAATTTAACAAAAAAGGAATTTGGACATGAACAGACGAATATTTCTTCTAACTCTTACACTCATTCATTTTTCAAATAAAACAAAGTATGTACATTTTTCCAATTACAAACAAAAGTTGCATCTCTAGCATAATGCAAAAATACAACATTGATGCTCATGCTTAACATGCTTATAAAGCTACCAAAAATGATCCAAACTAACTTAGTTACAAATAAATTGTTTCTTAGAGATTGTCGAAGTTTTGCAAGGTTAACTATTGATCTATTAATTTTTGCACCTGATAAGTGAAAAATGATACGGTGAGCTAGGAAGTTTAGTGGCTAATATGGTTATAGCCATCGGTGGTGAGCCACGCACACACACAATTAAGCATTTATATATTTACAAATCTAGTTCATATAACACATACTTAAAAACTTTAGTCACATAAAGCATATCATATATTCTTGTTTTCAATCTTCATAACGAAACATTTAATTATATATCATGCTCAGTAAGTCACAATGAAATGCACAGACAATATGGCTCGAGAGAATCCCTTGAAACAGAATGGTGAAATCAAAGTTTACACCATGAACGAAATGAGTCTTTTTTTTAGAGCTCATATGCCACAAGTGAGCAGTCAAAAGAAGGCTTTAGGTCAACGTGCATGTGACGAATGGAATGGTATCTCTCTTGCCCAGACAAGCAGATTTTCCAATGCTTAGATATTTCATATCATATTCATATTTTCATGCTTCTTAAATTTTCTATTTTTCATCAATACAAAAGCAGCAGAATTCTTATGAAGCAAACATGATATAAAATCACAAAATATTTTTCCCACATTCACAATGAATAAAAGCAAGCATTTAAGTACATATACAAGTAAATAATTTAGCTCATCAACATAACAAATATAAACATATTGCTCACCTATTTTCTTATAACTTCAAACTTAAGTTCGTCTCTCCTCTTACTCTTTCCTTTTGTTCATGGTTTCGACTTTTTTTAGTTCCCTTCAAACATACATATTTTCATTCAATCAGCATATATGAATAGAACTTCCATAAACTTTAAATATCCAATAAATGAGCTTAGACTTAATCCACTCTTAGTTTATATAACTAGAAGAACTAATATCCAGTTAAAAGTTCATGATAATCTAAGAAAATAATTCTCTTGGTTCTTTTCTTTCTCTTTTTATTTTTCATAACACAAACACCTATTTTCTCTACTTTCTTCTTCTTTCAAAACAAGAAAAGAAGATAAAGGTTACCAAAAAAAAAAAAAACTCAGCTGAATGTTCTTCTTTTTCTTCTTCTGTTTCGATTTCTTCTTCTCTTCTTCTACTTTTTTCTTCTCTCTCTCTTTCTTATTTTACATGACTCTCTCTTCTTCCTAACCTCTCAAACACGTCTCTCCCTTTTTTTTCTTGTTGTTACATGACTCCCTTCCTCTTTCTCTAGTTTCTTCTAGGTTCTCCTTTTCTTTCTTCCTTAATCTCACGAACACGTCTCTTTCTTTCTTATTCTTATTTTTCTAGCACTTCACTCATGCACCTTCATTTGTTCTTCTCTTATTAATCTAAAAACAACTCTAATCTTCCAAACTTACCCTTCCATATTTAATCTAATACCTTCTAACTCCTTAACTTAATTCTAACACTTTCATTTAATCTATGCAACCATATATAAGTAAAAATATTCATAAATAAACTCCATAAATTTCAAATTCAAAAATTCTGATTTTTACTCATGACTAAACGCTAACGATTGCTCATTTAAAAATTCTAACTTCCAATAAAAGTTTGGGATCCAACAAATCTCCCCCTTAAAGAATTTCGTCCTTGAAATTCTTATTTAAGTAATTGAACAAATGGGGTATTGCTGTCTTATGTTTTCCTCAGTCTCCCAAGTAGTTTCTTCACTCAAATGATTTCTTCAAAATGAAGATATCCACCCTTAAAGAATTCCGCTAGATATAGTCGCTTATTTAATACCCTACTATCTTAACTGGTTCCTCAATATATCTCAGATTTCTAATAATTTCACTAACCTTTTTACCGAACTGTAACACATCTCGTCAAGGCGATACAGTACTCTCAAAACACATTTATCTTCTACTTGTTATTCCATATCTTTTCAACATTGATCCACTTAACTCTTCTATTTTTCTTGAATAGTGCAAATTCTATTATAGATACACTTTTACGTCATATGCAATCATTCACTTGCATTTATCATATACATTCACTTTCACATTTCGATTCTATCAAACCTAAGTTCCTTTAACAATAATAACAATATCACCTTAAATTCATGAACTTAATAATATAGGTAGGCTACTTTACATTAAACAACATTCACACACTCTCCATAGCATATTCAACTCTCTATGCTTGAGTCCTATTTCTAACTGACTCCAATAGTCACTTCTGATTTGTTTAACATTAATTCATTCCTAGAGATGGAATATTTAATTTACGTGATATGATTCGATAAAACATCTCTATCACAAGAAGGTTTCTCACCTCAATCATCTACACTATTTCCATAATCTTTATCAATCAACTATATTACCTCAATAAGATCAATTTCAGTTGTTCATGATATTTCAATAAATTTAATCACTGTCACACTTTACATGATTAGAATATTCTTTATAATAAAGCTTAATGAAACAAGAGGCATATTAATTTACTCTTTAATCCCAATTGATTCTGAACAACCTCTGAATATTTTACGACTATTCAAAAGTTACTTCTCTATAGTAATTACCTTTTCAACATAAGCACCTAATCTTATACTTCCATTACGTTACTATAATTCATCATATGATTTTTAACTATAGGGATCATAGATTACCTCCTATACCATATCCAAATATAGATTTCATATGTGCTCATTCACATTATCCACCAATGTAATCACAGTATCTGATATATACTCATAATAACTGGTCAACATAACCTTGAGAATTTCTACATAGATCACTATCATTTATTTCATCTTCCATACGTACATTCTTAATCAATTCAGAATTATAGACAAATAACCATCTTGAAATTCTGATCTTAAATCCACTAACACAATCTTATACCAGATCATAACTCTTATCACATTAATTAAACATTCATTTTGGATTCCAAGGTCAATCTTTCAATTCCACTTTGCTTGTACACTTCAAATCTTGTCATTTCTATCTATGTCTCTATTTCTTTCTCAGTCAATTCATGAAAATATATTCACATCCATAGTAATTCAAGTACATATCCATAACAAAATTCTGTTGCCATATCTGTTGACATAACCACAAATACTGAATCTATGTCTAACATATCAGACTACGTAATATTTCTTATTTCTAGATATCCACAAACTTTCATTGTCTTACACCCTGTCAAATCATCATTCTTCTCATTGTTTCTAATAGCTCAAACTCTTAACAAAAGCTCATACATGTGACATATACGGTTGTACTTACTAAAATTTTATACTCATCGGTACCCTTTTCTAATGGCGGGGAATTAGGTGCAGTAGATCTTTACAAATCTTCTCGTGGTCTTCCACGAGGTGGCATTTTACTCCTTTAATCGAAACATTATCCTTAATCCTACTTTTCATTTTAATCTCATTTCCTACATGTATGCATGATATGCATGTCACTTAATGCATTCAATAAACTTAACAATGCAAACAAATAATTTAGCAATACAAACATAACATATTCTAAGCCTAGGAATCTTTAGAAACCGTGGGTTTTGATACTATAGACGTTGGCCCTGGGTTTCGGTTCTTATTTTGTGGTAATAAGACACCAAAGTTGGGGGACATTTAAATAAATATATATCTTGGTGGGAGTAAAAACAAATTCACAAAATATTTAAATAAAATAGCATAAAACAAAATAGGCATGAAAAGAGTCGAACAAATAAACAAACACATGAATAACTAAATAAAAAGAGAAGAAGTGCAAAAGCCATAGCTGTGAGTTTTAAAAACTCACGAGTGTGAGAAGGGAGAGTCGTGATCGTGCTTGTGCATGATCATGAATTTTGGTGAACAGTCACAGTATTAAGGGTTTCGTCATGATGGTGCCTAAGCACGATTGCGACTTTCCTGAGAAATTGGGATTGTCGTGATCATGCATATGCACGATCGCGACATCCATGTCGCGCACACCCACTTCAAAACATCAAAACTTTCAATCCTGAAATCCAAAAATTACAAACTTTATATCATTGGAAACCTAAGAGAAAGATCTACAATTTTCATGAAGACCAATCTTGTCAAATTCTACCTAAATCAATCAAGTTTATTCCTTGAAGTTTTAGAACACATTTTCATCCCCTTTTTTCCTTTCTACAAACCAAAAAAAACTACTATCTTTATTAAAAGGTTGACTCCAACAACCTAAAGCATACATACAAAACTCTTATTAAAACAATTTATTTCATAAAAATCTATTCAAAAGCTATTGAACAACTAACAATTTTATTTCTAACAAAAAACATTGCAATTTAACAGAAAAGGAATTTAGATATGAATGGACGAATATTTCTTCTAACTCTTACTGTCATTCATTTTTCAAATAAAATAGAGTATGTACATTGCTCCAATTACAAACATAATTCGCATCAGTAGCATTACACAAAAATACAACATTGATGCCCATGCCTAATATGCTTATAAAGCTACCAAAAATGATCCAAACTAACTTAGTTACAATTAAAATGTTTCTTGGAGATTGCCAAAGTTTTGCAAGGTTCACTATTGATCTGCTAATTCTTGCACCTGAGAAGTGGAGAATGATGGGGTAAGCTGGGAAGCTTAATGGCTATTACGGTTATAGCCATTGGTGATAAGCCACACACACATACATAATTAAGCATTTAAATATTTACAAATCCAATTCATAGAACACATACTTAAAAATTTTAGTCATATAAAGCATATCATATATTCTTAATTTCAATCATCATAACAAAACATTTAATCATATATCATGTTCAGCAAATCACAATGAAATGCACAGATAATATGGCTCGAGAGAATCCCATGAAACAGAATGGCAAAATCGAAGTTTACACTATGAACGAAATGAGTCCATTTTTTAAAGCTCATATGCTACAAGTGGACAGCCGGGAGAAGGTTTTAGGTCAACATGTATGTGACGAACGAAATGGTATCTCTCTTGCCCAGACAAGTAGATTTTCCAATACTTACATATTTCATATCATATTCATAGTTTCATGCTTCTTAAATTTTCTATTTTTCATCAATACAAAAGCAACATAATTTTTATAAAGCAAACATGATATAAAGTCACAAAATATTTTTCCCACATTCACAATGAATAAAAGCAAGCATTTAAGTACATATACAAGCAGATAATTTAGCTCATCAATATAACAACTATAAACATATTACCCACCTATTTCCTTGTAACTTCAAACTTAAGTTCGTCTCTCGTCTTGCTCTTTCCTTTTGTTCATGATTTCGTCTTTTCTTGGTTCCCTTCAAATATACATAATTTCATTCCATCAGTATACACAAATAAAACTTTCATAAAGTTTAAATATCTAATAAATGAGCCTAGACTTAATCCACTCTTAATTTATCTAACTAGAAGAACTCAGATCTAGTTAAAAGTTTGTGATAATCTAAGAAAATAATTATCTTGGTTCTCTTCTTTCTCTCTTTATTTTTTAGAACACAAAAACCTGTTTTCTCTACTTTCTTCTTCTATCAAAATAAGAAAAGAAGATAAAGGTTACCAAAAAAAAAACTCTGCTAAATCTTCTTCTTCTTCTTCTTTTTCTATTTTGGTTTCTTCTTCTCTTCTTCTACTTCTTTCTTCATTTTTTTCTTCTCTCTCTCTTTGTTATTTTACACGAATCTCTCTTTTTCCTAACCTCTCAAGCACGTCTCTCCTCTTGTTGTTACATGACTCTCTTCCTCTTTCTCTAGTTTCTTCTTAGTTCTTGTTTTCTTTCTTCCTTAACCTCAAGAACATGTCTCTTTCTTTCTTATTCTTATTTTATTTTTCCAGTACTTCATTCATGCACCTTTATTTGTTCTTCTCTTATTAATCTAAAAACAACTCTAATCTTCCAAACTTACCCTTCCATATTTTATCTAATAACTTCTAACCCCTTAAATTAATTCTAACACTTCCATTTAATCCATGCAACGATATATAAGTAAAAATATTCATAAATAAACTCCATAAATTTCAAATTCAAAAATTCCAATTTTTACTCATGACTAAATGCCAAAGATTGCTCATTTAAAAATTCTAATTTCTAAGAAAAGTTTGGAGTCCAACAGGCATGGTAAGGTATGATGTGGAAGAATTTAGGAAGATAAAAAAATTAGTGAGAAGTGAGAGTGTTTGATTGCTTGAATTCTAGAGAGATAAAATAAAAATATAAGAGAAAGTGAAAAAGAAGTAAGAACTGAATATATAGGTGGTCAAAAGGGTAAAATGGTAAAATTTTCATTTAAGAAAACACGTCCATCTTGTTTCTTCATAGTCGTAGGCCACGATCGTGGCCTTCCATGCCACAATCATGGCATGTGGCGTACCACCACAAGCATTCTCAATGAGGCCACGGTCATGGCCAACGGCTGTACTCAGGTTCTTTTTTGCTCCTTACTAATTCTTTTCTCCTTCACTTCATAATTCTTTTTCACTTCTCTTTAGACGTATGTGTATTCTTTCCCATGATTCTGAACTCCTATTCCTCTTTTCTCATTTATTCAACCTAAACAGAAATAAACCTAACTACGAAATTCGACTAATCTAACAAAAAATTGAACACGAAGCTAATTTTTCTATAAGTTGCCTCCCATGAAGTGCTTCTTTTAACATTAGTAGCTCGATGCTAATTTTACGCTTACAGTGGATGGAATGAATGGTTCAATGGTAGTGTCATCATTAATCTCAGAGTTTGAACCTTCACTATCATATTGTAACTACCACCGTTCTTGTGATTTTCTTTGCCTCGCTTTCTCCTTCGTGAGTGCTTCTTGCGAGAAGCATTCTCAGGATCCCCTATGTCCTCCCATTCACCTCGAGGTTCAGGTTCCTTGAGATCCACTTGAGGTGAAGGAGCTTTGTTCTCTCTAACCGTCACCTTGAAGATCAATTTCTCCTTTCCAACTCACAGAGTTAGTTTTCCCCCATCTACATTAATAATTAAGCGTGCAGTGGCCAAGAACGATCTTCCAAGAATTATTAGGGTGTCCTCATCTTCACTAATGTCCAAAATATAGAAGTCTATCGGTAAGGTAAATTTATCAACCTTTACCAATACATCTTTTATAATCCTCATCATTCTGTGCGAAGTCCTATCTGTCATCTTGACGAAAAATTTGGTAGGCACTAACTTTTGTAACCCCAGTTTAAGACTGAAAGTGTAGGGCATCATATTTTTACTTACGCCTAAATCTGCAAATGCCCTTTCTATAATGATGTTGTTGATACTACAGGAGATGAAAAAAACCCCTGGATCATCCTTCTTCACAATGTTAGGGTTATCCTTTAGTGGTTGCTCTTAAACCTTTTTCTTGACGGACTCTTGTAGTTTGAGCTTTGACTGTATTTGGTCCGTTACTTCCTTGATCTTGTTATGCTCAATTTCCCACAATTCTTTCTCTTCCCTTATTGTATATAACTCTCGCTACTGCGTAATAAGGAATGGAAATACCCTTCTAGTTACCCGAATTGATTCTATAACGGGCTCAATTGAAAGGTCTTCTTCAACTTCTTGACTTTTTTCTTTATTTCCTAATGATTCCTGCAATTATAAAGTTTTTCCATCTTGAGTCTTAGTTATGACCATGATACGCTCCTTAGGAATTAACTCGGTGTTACTTGGAAGAGTTTCAACATTCTGAGTCGACATTGCTTCCACTAACTGGCCCATTTGAACTTCTAAATTATGTATAGATGAAGCATGATTTTTCATAACTTGCTCGAAGTTGCTCTTGAGCCTCCTATGTGCTTCCTCTATACCTCCTATCTTGTCCAAAATCCTATCCAACTTCGAATCCATCGAGCTTATCTTATCCTGTTGAAAGCTCG
The DNA here is from genome assembly GCA_025594535.1 of Erythroxylum domingense. NCBI lineage: Eukaryota > Viridiplantae > Streptophyta > Magnoliopsida > Malpighiales > Erythroxylaceae > Erythroxylum > Erythroxylum domingense. Next base: position 8,970,760 of record JANQBM010000007.1, read on the forward strand.
ATTGCCCTTGAGGCTTGAACTGCCTTCAATTATTACTGTTCATCTAGGAGAAGTTAGGGTGATTCTTCCACCCAGGGTTATATATGGGTTCACTCTGTTGTAAAATGTCTACATTAGGAATTCCTTCGGTAAGTTATGGTGTGGGCATCTCCTCTGCAGATCCTTGTAACTCTCCCACTCTTCATAAATAGACTCCCTGTCACCTTGTTGGAAATTTGTAATTTCTTTAATAATTTTGGTGGTCTTTGTTAACGGGAAGTATTTATTTAAAAAGGCACGCATTAACTGTTCCCACGTTGTTGATACCAAGCCTTCACTTTATCCCTAAGTGTGAAAGGAAACAACCTAATCCTCACTGTGTCGAAATCTGGTGATATTGAAAAGTATCACAAATCTTGAGAAAACTCACGATGTGATCATTCGGGTCTTCATTTTCCAATCCATAAAATTAGACGTTCTGCTGAAGCATATTCAAGAGCCCCAACTTAATTTCAAATGAGGCTGCTTGAAACGGCGGTCTAGCCACTCCTTGGTTTGCAAGATTAAACCCTGGCCTCATAAAATCCGTAAGGGTCCTCTTTGTTACCTACCAGGGTTGACTTCTTAATCCATGTTTCTTTGGAATTCCTCGAACAATTGTGGTTTCTAGATCTCTTCTTCTCCCTCGCCGAGCTCTGCTCAAGGTTCGTTTTAATCGTGTTATATATAAATCTATCGTTTTAACTGCACGACTCGAACCTCTCGTGACTCTTGTGTTTATGTAAGAGCACGATTCCTAAGTAAAATGAAAAAAATAAAAACAAAAAATAAAAACTACTCTATTGCTTTAAACTATAGAACTAAATTGTCTTTCCCTACAATGGTGCCAAAAACTTGTTTACTCAAGGTTACACACGCTAAGTTTTATTAATTATAACCTTAGTAATTATCGCAAGTGCATGAGTTTACATATTACCTAAGGTGTTGATCCTACAAGGAAGGAACTAGTCCTAAAATCTAAAGTTATGCTAAACTATAATAATTCAAAAGGGAATAAAATAGTACATAAAATAAATAAATCAAACAATTAATTCAAGAATTGAGTTACAAAAATCTAATTAAGAAAACAAATCAAACAAACTAATCTAAACCCTACCTAGAAACTATCGAGTGAGAGAAAGGAGATTTTGATTCGAAAAACAAAAATTGAATTAATTGTGAAGTTATCGACTTAATGGGTCTAGACAGTCCTAGGGTGAATTACTGCAACATCCCCTCACCAATAGGAAGGGCATATTGGTAAATTGCCATGTTCAGGAGTGTTTAAAATGTGTAGTGACATAT
>JANQBM010000007.1:9034120-9050369 GCA_025594535.1 Erythroxylum domingense
CAGTTTCTACTTGTTTGTGCAAGTAGAGTCGTCCACAGAACAGATCGATAAGCTCAAGGAAGATGTGAGGGCAATGCGAAGGAATAAAGCGATGAATCATTTAGATTAGTTATAAATGATTGACACGATTCGAAGACTTGGGTTTGATTATGTTTTAGAAAATGAGAAATGAACCATATTGGAAAAAATGTACAACGATAAGAAGCATAGTAATGCTTCGTCGAATAATGATTTGCATATTGAAGCTCTTGAGTTCACTCTCAAGACAAAACGGTTTTAAGGTTTCATAAGGTATGAGGAAAGATTTTTCATATCAATGAGCTTTTCATCTTCAATCTAATATACATAATAAATTGCAAAGATTTTCAATGTCTTTAAGGATAATTAACAGAACTTCAAATTATGTCTGTGTAAGGACAAGAAGGGGTTGTTGTCTCTGTACGAGGCGTCGTTCCTCATGGAGGAAGGTGAGAGCATCTTGAAGGATAAAAGCGATTTTGCAAGGAAGTACCTTAAAGAATATGTGAACTATAACAATGGTGATTACATTCCCATATTAGCTAGTCATTCCCTGGAGCTCCCATTACATTGGAGAATGCCAAGGTTGGAAGCCAAGTAGTACATGGATGTGTACCAAAAAAAGCAATCCATAAATCCTGTGCTTCTTAAGCTTACGAAAATTGATTACAACAAGCTTTAAACAGTTCACTAGGAGAATGTGAAACGAGCATCTGAATAAGTTTATGTGCCTATACATTCGAAATAGTAAAATCAAAACAACTTACTTCTTAAAGGTTTTGTTTACTTTTCTTAAGGTGGTCTCTTCACTCGGGCTTTAAAGAAAAAAAAACCCTTTGCAAGAGATAGGATAGTTGAGAGTTTCATGTGGACAACTAGGGTTGCAACGGAGCCAAAGTATAGTTATTTCAAAACACAGAGCACAAAATACGGTCAACTCGGTATAATAATTGATGACATTTATGATATATACAGCTCTTTAGATGAACTTGATTTCTTCACCTCTACGTTGAAAGGTTAGTGTAGTCACTGTATATTTAAACTGAATCAAGAACGACTCTAATTCAGGTTTAAGAGAATCTGATAAATGGGATATTTTTGTTCAGTTTTAGGTGGGATATAAACATGATGAACTTGCTTCCGTATTACATGAAGCTAACTTTCTTTGCTCTAGTCAATTACGTAAATGAAGTGGCTTACATTGCTCTTCGGGATCATAAAGTTGACATCACCTACTACCTCAAAAAATTAGTACTAAACTTCATCTTTCATGTTGTTAATCTGCATATAGGAATTAAGTGTATAATTACTTTCTTAATTTGGCTTTCTATTTCTTTTGGTGGATAGATTTATGGAAATCTTAGTTACTGGAGCACAAGTGGTATGTCAGTGGATATAAGCTGACATAACAAGATTACTTAGACAATGCATAGATATCTATAGGTAGTCCTTTGGTTGTAGTTCATACATATTTCTAAAAACAAATCCAATCATAGACAAGGCTATGGAATCACTCAAGGAAGATGGGTACCCTAATGTCATCAAATGGTTGTCAATGATTTTTAGGCTAGTTGACAATCGTGGAATATCTTCGGTATTGAAAAACTAAAATTTTATGTTTCAGTTCATAGTCTACGGGTTCTTTTGTACCATTTTTTATTTTCTTTTTTTGGATGTTTTTAAATAGTACAAGTTATAAAGAGTTGATGTTATGAAATTAGTCCAATGTTACATACACGAAATATGAGCTTCTGAAGAAGAAATTCATGAACATATACACTATATGATCAATGAGACATAGAAGAAGATGAACATGAGAGGGCTCACAAACCTAAGCACTTTGTCCCAACTCCCTTTTTCTGCATTTTTTTCATTTTTCATTTAAAGGTTAAGGCCAAGGGACGGGTGAATGCGTGTGAGTTTTATGTCAGACCTATATAATAATAACGACGCATGTCCAAAATACCTAACAATGAGCAGACTTGATAAAGTTTAGACCTTAATTGAATAGGTTAAAATAGTTAGCCCTCAATTAATCAAATCAAAAAACATTTGGAGCAAAATTGGGCATTTAGCCTATATACTCATATTTGAAACTATTTTAGAATGAAAAACTTGGCTTTCTTAAAATTTTTAAAGGACTAACCTAATTATTAGAAAAAAATTATTAACTTATGTCGTACATCTGATTAGTTGGTTATATAATAGTGACATAATAATTTAAAGACACTATTTATCTTATACATATTTAGATGTAAATGATAAAGCTCATGTGATAAATATATATTGCGATAAAATTATAATGAAATAATAATTATAAGATTTGTATTGTATTAATGGATTATACATAAATTTTTTCTAGTCATTGTTCTATTGAGACTAGATATTAATAGGGGCTAGCACATATTATGTTTTTCCTTATGAAGAAAGTAGTCGATCTTATATATTCAAATATGGAGATACTTAAATAAATGTATGTGTGTTTGTTAGAGAACAAGTCTACTAAACTAACCCCATATGAGAAATCTATTTTAAATATTACTTATATGTTTAAAGAAAATTTCATTATGATTATTATATAAGTAATTCTTTTACTTGAGATCACCCAAGTTATCTCATATAGAAATTGTCATATTTTGATACTATTTATGATCTATTCTAGTCAAGAGTGGCTCAGTCAATAGTCATTGGATGTAGCATAAACTATATAGAGGTAGTTGAGTAATCAATATAAGATTCATGACCTTAAAATAATTAGGGAAAATATTCTGTTATTCTTAATTAGTATTGACTTAAGAAGTCCTTGACCAAAGTGGAATGACATTTTGTAAAATAGTTTGCAAATGTTATTAATTGAATCAATTATTAATGGTACAGAACTAATATGATTGGACTCAAAATAGAGTAGACATTAATTCCATACTCTATGTCTAATCAGAACATTGTATGATAAAATGATTGAATTATATAAAAAAATCATGCATGAAAAGGTTAGTCAAAACTAATTTTTGGATAGTCATGATATGTTGTTAGACACCAATCTTAATCTATGAATATAAATTGTTTAATTAGAGAATTAAAGATAAATTAAAAGAGTTTAATTTATCTAATGTTATATATGATTTAGGATTATAATTGATATCCACTGCCAATATATTTGAGAACCTAATGGGCTATACATAAAGAATGGATTGAAAAGAAAAAAAGATATTTAAATCAAGTTTAACTTAATCGTAAAGTTTGAGAAACATTATGATTAAATATGATATATTTAATAAATAATGATTAATATGAATATTAGATCTTATTTAATTGATATTTCGTTAGAATTAATTCTAATTAAAGTTTAATTAAAATTAGGAATTTAATTATAATTAAATTACTAAATTGTCAAAAACTTATTATAAATAGGCTTAAGCTCTAAGGGAGTTAGCACTGCTTGCCTAACTCTCTCTGTAATAGTTACATAGTTCTATTAACTTTTTCTATAGATATCGTTAATGGTTGTTAACTATAGTAGTTAAGATGAGCCCATTTCAAAAACAATTCGGGGAATGCAACAAGAAAAGAATCAAGCTTTAGAATAAGGTACGAATTATGATTTATATTTTATTATAATTTATTGTTAATCATTTTATATAATTTTAAGTGATCATAGTTTCAGGAAATCAAATAAGAAAATGTTTCATAATTATTCGTTGCTTGTGGGATTCGATCTCACCCTAATTTTTCAACAATAGTATCAAAACCAACTTTAATTATATAAATTGATTAAAATAATGATTGTTATAGATCTTAACATTTGGAAATGAAAATTAAAAACCCTAAAATTAACATTGAATTAGATTTAAATTTAATTTGAAAAAGGTTTCATATTAATTACTTACAGAAACTATACACTGAATTAGAAATAACAGGTTTGATTAATTTGGGAATAATTTCATTGCAAAAACTAGAATATCGAATCTAAAAATTGTCTCCAAAGACATAAAATCTGAAGCAAAACAAAAAAGCTTGTTGTTTCTTCTCATTAAGGATGAAACCGAAGCTATCATTGTTTAGTTCATAGAAAATAAGTTGTTGTAATGGATAGCTGGTCTCATGTTCTAGTTAGTTTGGTTAATGGCATTAGTGTGTTAGCTGCTATATATGGGTGATAGATGTGGATGAGTTCTCTGTGTTTTTTTGTGTTTTTTCGGTAGTGGAATAAAAAAGGTGCAACCAGTAGATGAAAGGCTAATGATGGTGGAAGCAAGTGGTGTAGGTAGGACCACGAAAGAATATTAGGGGCTTCTCCTCCAAGCATAACATCTTTATGGATTGCGACCTGCCATAGACGACATGCAACAATAGGCAAGCGAAGGCGCTTGGAAATGGTTGGAAGCTATTGGCAGCAACTTCATGCACCAAGGCCATTGGAGGCAATGTCTACAATGGATGCATGATGGTTTATGTTCATTAGAAAGCTGATGGCTAATGATTTAGAGGAGTAGTGCCAATGGAGACTAAAGTAACCTCATTGGCCAGTCATGGAGATGGTGGCGATGACAACCTTAGAGAAGGGTGGCAACGCTAGGGTTCCAATTAAAGATTCTTTCATGCACTTTATCTAGGAGAGGTCTACATTCAACTTCCTTTAGCTTGTTAGTGGAAATAGTAATTTCCAAGAAAGTGAAAGGCAACTGATGTAATAGAAGAACTTGCTTCACTGATTAACCTTGATGAATCATCTTTACTTTGCTTAGAAAGATAAGCAGCACTTTTATGAGGATTGTATTTCAGGCCTAAAACTTCTCGAAATATCTCAATTGAATTAGTATCATTAGCACATAGCATGAGCAGGTCATTAGCAAGTGATATTAAGTTCACTGCAATGAAAATGATATCTAAAATTTGTGGTTTCAACAATGCAGATTTGAGTCATTCTTTGAAGTACCTCCATAGTGATAGTGACTAGATACGGAGATAAAGGATCTCCCTATCTTATTCCCCTAGTAGCTTGATATATCTGTGTAGGTTCACCATTTATTAACACTAAAAATGAAATTGAAGATATATAAGAGTGAATCTAGCTAATGAACTTGCTAGGATATCCAAAAGTATAGAGTGAATTGATGATGAAATCACATTCCACTGTGTCATATGCTTTGGTGAAGTATATTTTGAATGCAAAACTTCTAACTTGTACTTTTCAATTGTATTCTTTGAACAATTCTTGAGCTAGCATAATGTTGTTACCTATACTTCTACCTGGAACATCGGTCCCTTGATTAGAATTGATTATGTCTAGTAGTGTATTCCTCAATCTGTTAGCAAGGATCTTTGAGATGATCTTATATACCATATTGCAACAGGCAATTGATTTGTAGTCATTTAGTTTCTTAGTATTAGGGACTTCAAGTACTAGTGAAAGGCAGGTATTGTTCATTCCAGTGAGTCCTCAACCACTTCTAAAGAACTCTTGCATTGCTCTAACCACAGGTGCTTACACTAAGTTCCATTTCTCTTTAAAAACCTAGCATTAAATCCATTTAGACCTGAAGACTTATCTAGATGAAATGAAATAAGACCTCTTTTATCTCATCACTAGTAACTTCCTTAGTAAGATCAGATATTTGATTCTAACTTATGGACACTGCCATTCGATTGACCAAGCTGACGCAAATACTTGTAGTATGATTAAAAATTCCATTTATTTTTTGTAAGTGATTTCTTGCCATCTTTTTCAATTCTTTTTGATCATTTATCAACTTATCGTACTCATTCTTAAGACAAATAATCATGTTCCTATTTCTCCTACCTTGGATTACACTAAAAAAAATTTAGTGTTTCTCTCTTTGTTGCAACCATAAGGTTCTTGATTTTTGTTTCAACTTATCACTATATTCTTCAATAGTCTTTAAGCAGTGGCACAGATCTATCTTCCCTTTCTCAATAAGTTCAGAATTATTAGGATTATTAGCCAAATCCTTCTAAGTCAAGGTTAGATTTTTTAAGGCTAGCTCCTTACTAAGTTTTAGAGACTTTGTACTATGCTTAAGAAGCTTTATACATTCAACTCTAACATATTTTAAGAATTGAACACACTGATATGATTTTGAATCCTAAAATTTCATTTCAACAGCATGTATAATAATTCAATCTAGCTGAAAGTGTTTGAGTAGTGAGTTGAAGAACCTAAAAGGAGATCTTTTGTTGAAATAGTTACCTCTCATAAGGACTTTGATGGGTTTGTGATCTAAGAACAAAGGCTCCTCAAAAATTGCATAGCTTTCTGTCATTTATGCAAGCCACTCATTATTCATTAAACACTTGTCCAACTTTCTTTGTACGAGTTTATTACCTTTATGGTGGTTACTTCATATGAAAACAAGACCTTGATATCGAAGATCCATAAGTCCTAGCATAAAAATGAGACCAGACAGCTTTTTAATATCAGTATGTGTTATACTTCTTTCCCCAAAAAATTTAGAGAAAGAGGGTAAAATTTTGAAATCTTCTATCACCATACAATGCAAAGTATTGTTTGAATCAATTTCTTATAACTCATTTCATAAACTGGCTCTTTAACACTCACAGTTAGCAGCATATACCACAGTTATTGCACCATAATGTTTAGAGATTTTAGGACAAGTTCATAGTGAATTAGCTAGTCAGTGCAGAACCTCGTGGAAACAATCAAATAATATGGATCCATTGCAACAATGACCCTTCCATTAGGATGTTTAGATTGATTGTTCAAAATTTTCCAATCTGTAGGTATAAAATTAAACCCTTTATGAAACACTTCTTCTTTAATCTTAGTTTCCACCAAACCAAAAAAATAAGAATGATTAGCTCTAAGATAGTCTTGTAAAGTTAGTGCTTATTGGGACAATTAAGTCCCCTAACATTCCACACAGTAAACACCATTAGGGGTGAAAAGACTTAATCCTCCTTTTTGATTTTTGACTTTTTATCCCAATTGCCTGCCACTCTTCATTCTCCAATTTAGTCTCACTGTTGTCTTCCTTATTGTCTTGAATATGAGTAACTGCAGCTAAAGCACCAATTCTGCCTACTATAGTTGTTTCAACTATATCATCACAAGTTTGTACAAAGTCACCAATCTTTGCTACAACTTTTGAATTTTCTTGACAATTTAGGTTCTATTGTATGCCTTAAGACAACAGCTCTTGAAGAACTTGAGTTTCTACATTGCTTTCAGTTTCAACAAACTGTTCAAAGGTAGAAGTAGAAGCAGATTGTGCTAAATCCTTTGGCTTAGTTAATTATACTATTCTCTGAACATTTAATACGATGCTTTCCTCTACTAATTTATAATGCACAGAGTCATTTTTACCAATTTCACCTAATGTAGTAGCTTGCTGGTATAGAATAACTTCATTAACACTTACTTTTTCAGCTTGATTGATTTTTGGTATATCTAAAAGGTGCTTACTATCACTACCAACCTTAGTGCTATTTTTCTTTGGAATCCAACTCTTAGTAACTTATTTCAAATATGGCCTCTATGGATAAGACAGCAGAATGCTATCTTCAACCAAATCTCCACTGGTAGCAAACCTCATAATAGGAATACAATCTAGCAGAGATTTCTTATGCTCAACTTCAATACATACTCTCACATAACCTACTCTTTTTATGTTGGCAGTATTTTCATCTAAAGCAAAGGGAGTTCCAATGAAACTTGCCAAATAACTCAAACCCTCTTATGACTAGAATTTAAGTGGGATCATATGCATATTTACCTAGATAGGTATCGATTTGATTTCATTCCTGTCTAGTTTGAAACCCATCTCCCATTTCCTTAAGAACATGGACTTACCTTGTATATACCATGGCCCCATATCCATTACCTTAGCTAACATTTCCTATGAAGAAAACCAAAAGATGTATAAGTCATCTTCAATTATTAGTGTAGATTGCATTCTCCATGTCTTCCAATTTATGTCTACTCAATGTTAAATTATTAGGTAAGTTATTCTCTTTTCTAGGAAGTATCCCATAAAAGAGGCTTTCATTTGTTTGCACCTACAATAATACTTCAAAAAGAGGGATGAGAGAACCATCCGTCATACTTGTAACATATCACAACTTGCCAAAAGTGCCAAGATCTCCCACCATAAGACTCCAAGATAGCTTACCAGGCTTCTGGGGTTAAGGGATTGCTGGGTGGTTGGTAGAGGAGGGAACTCATCTCTCTCCAGCAGGAGGTCCGAGGAAGAAGGAGCAATAACAGGAGCAACCTCGAGTGCCATATTACCACTAACGATAAACTATCACAACCCAGGCTTTGGGAAGTTTAGGCGGGCTACCAAAGAAGGAAAGGAAACTAGTTTAAACCAGAGAATGAAGAAGAAAAATGAAGGATGAAGGAAGGAGGTTGGGCTCAACAGACAAAGAGAAGCAGAGAAGCCAAGGACAAAGGTTTTGTAGAGTCACAAAACATATAAAGTGTTTATAGCTTGGAATAGAGGGAAGAGAGAGGAAAGTCAAAGTGAGAGAGAGAGATGCAATTAAATAACGTTTGACAACAAGGTTATTATAACCTAAGTCAAAATAAGATTGTTTGGAAATTAGGATAGTGTATCCTAGGATTAGAATAAACTTGTTTGATTACAAGAACAGACTTATTCTAGTATTTGAATAAGACTTGTTTGGCCATTGAATTAAAGTGATTCAATCCTTGGTTTAAAATAGAGTATTTCAAAACATATTCCAAACAAAATTTTAAAATTGTTTTAAAATCAAAATTATTCTAAAATTAAAGTAACTATTTTTCTTAATAAGATTAAGATTAATAATTATATTGATTTCTAATTTAATTTTTAAAAAGTGGTTTATAAAATTAAAATTAATTAATTTTAATTAAAGTAAAATTAATTAATTAGACTCCTTAAAATTAAGAAAAGTGTTTTCTTAAGTAATTAAAAAAGGCGTTTCTTAATAAAATTTATTTATTTTAATTTTATTGAGCAACTAAATTTATTGATTTTATTTATTTAGAGAATAATTATTCTATTTATTTAGAAATTGTTTCTTTATTTATGAATAATCAGTTTCTTGATTTATTAGAAAAATATTTTTCTTTATTAAAATTTGAAAAGCGTTTTTATTTATTAATTGAGAAAAATGAGCTTTCTCTAATAATTTTGATATTTTATTTTCTAATTTATTAAGAAAAGATTTTTAATAAATAAGAAGTTAATCTTTAAATAAACAATGAAAAGACTTTCTTAATTAATTAAAATTGTTTTAATTAATTTTGAAAGTGATTTCCTTTAAATATTAGAAAATAGTTTTCTAATTAAGGAAAAATAATTTCTAATTAGATTAGAAATAATTTTCTAATTGGATTAGAAATTTCTCAAATGTTGAATTTTGGAAAAGGAGTTTTTCTAAATTAAAATAAGTAAGAAACATAATTTGTTGAAAATTTTTTTAATTAAATATTGTTAAAAAAGTTAAGATAATTGAAAACTAATGCTCCGAGCATATTCATTCGACTTATGAATGAGGTATTGCGCCCTTTCCTTTGCAAATTTATTGCTGTGTACTTGGATGATACTAGTACGAGTAATGAGGAGCATATTCTGCACTTAAGAATTCTTTTTGACGTGTTGAGAAAGGATATATGGGAAGATTGAGAAGTGCACTTTCATGATAGATAACGTTGTATTCCTTGGGTAAGTTGTGTCTAAGGATGACATTTCTATTGATAACTTAAAAATTGATGTTATTAAATTATGGCCAACTCCTAAATCTGTTAGTGAAGTGCATAGCTTTCATGAATTGGCTTCTTTTTATTGGAGATTTGTGAAGAACTTTAGTTATATTATGGCACCGATTATTGAAAGTATGAAGAAAGGGAAATTTGAATGGATTGATTCTACATAAAAGACATTTGAATTGATTAATGGGAAGTTGTGTTCTGCTCCTATATTAGGTCTTCCTAATTTTAATGAGCTATTTGAAGTAGAATGTGATGTTAGTGGAGTAGGATTTAGGGTTGTACTTGTTTAACAAAAACATCCTATTGCTTGCTTTAGTGAGAAGCTTAGTGGATCTAAACTAAATTACTCTACTTAAGATAAAGAGTTCTATGCGATCGTTTGGGCTATTAGTCATTGGAGTCAATAATAGTTACCTAAGCCTTTCGTGTTACAAAGTGACCATGAAGTATTAAGGCATATTAATAGGCAATAAAAACTTAATTCACGTCATACTAAGTGGGTCAAGTTTCTATAATCCTTTACTTTCTCATTAAAGTACAAGGGTGGACAGTCTAATGTCATAGCTGATGCATTATTTAGGAGGTATTTTATGCTTGCAATACTTATTTCAAGGCTTATTGGCTTTAAATTCATCAAGAAGTCTTATGTAGGGATGAAGACTTTGTTGAATTATTTAAACTTTGCAAAAAATATGCGTATGATTAGTTTGTAATTCAGAATAATTTTCTCTTCAAATGGAATAAATTATGATTTCTCAAAGGTTCTTTTTGTGATTTATTAATTTATGAAGCTTATGGTGGTGGTTTTACTGGTCATTTTGGTATTTAGAAGACTTATGAAATTCTTCAAGAACACTTTTACTGGCCTTGTATACTTGGTGATATGCAATATATTGTTAATCAGTGTGGTACTTGCCAAAGAGAAAATTATATTTTTCACCAAGGACTTTATATACCTCTTCCTATTGTAGAACAACCATAGGAGGATATTAGTATGGATTTCATTGTTAGATTACCTTGCACATAGCATGGTAAAGATATAGTTATGGTGGTTGTAGATCGTTTCTAAGAAATAGCTCACTTTGTTACATGTCATAAGATTGATGATGCCTCTCATATTGCTAATTTATACTTTAAAGAGATTATTCGTCTTTATAAGGTACCAAGAAGCATTGTTTTTTATTGAGATTCAAAGTTTTGAGTCATTTTTAGTGAACGTTGTGGAAATTACTTAAAACAAAGCTGTTATTTAACACTACTCACCATCCACAAACTGATCAAATTGAAGTTACAAATTGCACTCTTAGTGCCTTGCTTCATGGATTGGTGAGTAAAACTAGTAAAGATTGGGATTTAAAACTTAGCCTTGCTAAATTTGTCTATAATAGAGCTCCAACTCGTGTTACTAGATTATCTCCTTTTGAAGCTATTTATGGAATGAATCCTTGCGTCCCTGTGGATTTACTTCTTATTTCAAAGAAAGACTCAGTGAGCATATATGAAAAGGCCAAGGCAGAGACAATGAAGAAGATTTATAAGCAAACTCATTACAAAGTCCGTGTTAATCATTTTCACAAGTAACCGAGTTTTTAGCCTAGTGATCTAGTTTGGATTTATCTTCGCAAGGAAAGATTTCCAAGTAAAAGGAAAAATAAGCTTATGCCCTGTGATGATGGGCCATTCAAAGTGCTTGAATGAATTGGAGAGAGTGCATACAAGATTGATCATTTAGGAGATTATGAAGTTTCTAGTACATTCAATGTTGGTGATTTGTCTCCTTACTTAAACGAAGAAGATTTGAGGGTAAATGCTTTTCAAGAGGGGGAGAATGATGCTGGAGCACAAATAGACTTTTATCTCTAAGCCATTATATTTAATTTTGCGTGATAATTTTGTACACGGAGGTAATGGGCTTCAGAGTTTTACAAACAATGCAATATATGGTTGGACATGTGTAATTGCAAGTTTTGGATCCGAAACTTAGTGAAGCCTTTTTCATTGGGCCTAAAATTTTAGGAGCATGCAAAGGACACATAAAATTAGTCTTCTGTTAATTTTCATAATTTTTGGAATTTTCTACAATTAGTTTTAGTCATTTACTTAGACGCCAAGTTTGACAGTTGGAAACATTGCATAGGACACATTATTGCCTTTCCAAAATTAGTTTCCTTATTCTGTCAGATCTTTAGTATAATTAAATATTGTCTAGATTGTTTCCTAATAGTATTAGGAGTTTTCTTTCAAATCTTTAGTATGATTCCATAATGTCTAGGTTATTTCCTAATAGGATTAGGAGTTTTCTACTATAAATAAGGGTTATAAGGTGTATTTTTTTATGTGTGATTCAGAAATAAAAGTATAAACTCTTTCTTCATAAATTTGAAGTTGATTCCTTCTTTTTGTGTTAGTCTTTATACCTATACGATTAGTGACAACCTTAAGAACTTTATCAATAATTGTGGTGCTCGGCTTTATCAACCGTTATGGCGTTCTCTTGGTTTTCTCTTTGATTTTTCAATTTTTGTGTCCATTCTTTCAAATTATCCTATTAGCATCCTTTACTTTTATTCTTGCAAGTTCAATTGGTGTGCCTAGTTTATACATCAAATCCTCTAATGGAAAACCCTCAAGGTAAAAAGAGTTACTTTTGGCATAATAAATCAATGCTAAGCTATCACACTCCAGGTAACCAATGGTCTTTCAAGCCAGAAAACAATAGATTTTTTCTTGTATTCACTTTCTCATTGGTGTTAGTTATGTTCTTAGTGACATCTCTCTTTTAGCCAATAACTCATCTCAAACATCTAGTATCCTCTTTTGTCAAAAACAATCAATGGGTTTGGCTCTAATTTCCTAGATGTTCTAATCCTTCATTCTATGATTTCTAGTCTATTTAATCCATAAGGAGGATGCATTAGGTTAGTCCAGTATAAACAAGAACTTTGTCAATATAGTTTTAATCCAAGATAGGAGTCCTTTGCAATTTAAACATCTTTATTGTTTTGGAAGATTTATGATTTTTCATATTACCAGATTCTTCCTATTTCCTTTATATATAGCTGACCATAAAAAATTCTTATATATTGCCTATACTTTATATAATAATGTATGTGGTATAGGGAAGATAGCAAACCAAAATATTTCAATGTTAAATAAAATAAAACTAACCAATTCACATCTATTAGCATAACTTAGTTTTCTCACAGACCATTACTAAATTCTTTATACCATTTTGTCAATAAGTGTTTGAAAATATTGAACTTAAAGGGATTTGGAATCAAAGGGAATCCCTGAGTATCTTATAGTCAATAATCTCAAATCCACTCCCACCACATTAACTATCTCAAACTTTTGACTCTGTTATAACCCTTCCTATAAAAAGCTAGCTTGGAATAAAACTTGTAGTCTAGATACTTGACTGCTAGAGCAACAAGTCTTGACAAATACTCCAAACTGAGTACAAAAAGGTATGGAGACATTTGGTCCCCCTGCCTCAACCTCTTTGCTCTTACAAAATAGCCTTTTATTTCAACATTAACTAAAATGGAATGTTTGAGAGAAATCACATATACTCTGATCTAATTCACAAAAGCATCTAGGAATCTAAACCTATAGAGAACCTCAATTAGAAACTCCCAATTCATAGGGTCATAAACTTTATGAAGGTCAATCTTTAATGTACATCTGTGAGATATAAGCTTTCTATTATAACATCATAGTAACTTATGACAAAGAATGTTATTGTGATATATAAACTTGCCTTGGATAAAATCCCCTTGTGCTTCATTTATTTGAAATCCTAAAATAGTTTGTAATCCATCTATAATAAATTTTGTAATTACCTTATAAATGATATTAAAGTAGGAAATTGACTTGTACTCTTTTATCCTCTTTAGATTATCAACTTTTGAAATGAGAGCCATCAATGTGGAATTGATCTATTGTAGCATTCTTTCATTATAAAAAATTCTATAATAGTAGTCACTACATTATCAAAAATTATATCACTATATAGTAATCTTGATTTCATCATATGTAACTGAAGCTACAAGATGGTTACCATGTTCTTCAACAGTATATTACCTTCTTGCATCACTTCCAACCTAGTTGCCATCTTTTACGTGAGTTGTACCAAACAATTCCTTATATTATCAAATTATATATTCTATAATCTTTCCTTCTTCTGTAATTTTGGCACCTTCATCATCCAATAACATGTACATATTCCTAAATTTCCTTCTACCAATTAAAGATACATAAAAGAAAGTATAATTCTTATCACCAGATTGGAGCCAGTTAACTCGTTGTTTTAATTGTGTTTTTTAAAATTTTCTTTCCTAGACTAGCTTATCAATGACCACCTTTTCTTTAACTGTTAACTATGAATCATGCTTATTATAGGACGAGCGAAAGATATAGATCTCTTTTATAATTTATGAAACTTAACAAAAAACCCTTGATCTTTAAATTTTTCAAAAATTCTCTTTCTAGTTTTCAATTCCTAGAACTCTTTCTTTTAGCCTTCGATTAAAAAAATAATATCATATATGGTTTGAATATCATATCTGAATTAATCAAATGTCACTAATTTGATAACTCAACCCAACTAGTACATCCTTCCCAAACTAATTAAACTCATTTTTACTTAATAATTTAAATTAATTATAATAAATTATTAGTTTAGATCAAATTTAATTAGTTTGGTAGGAGTTTAAGAGTTAGGTTTGATCATTTAAGCAACATTTGATTAGTATAAGTTTGATATTTATACTATGTATCTTTTTTTGTTATTTTCTTTAAAATTTAAGAGCAGATTGTTTTCAAAAAATTATTTTTTGATAATTTTAAAAATTAAAAAAATTCTTAGATTATACATATATATAAAGAATGCCTTTCATGAGGAAAAAAATTCTTTGTTGCCATATCCTTTTGAAAATGTTGGGAGGCTTTTATACAAAATAATCTTAATAGTATAACTTAAAATAAAAAATGACCTTCAATCAAAGAAAAAACAAAAAATTAGAAATGACCTTCAAGTTTAGTTAAAACTCACATATGGAGCTTGGAGCAGAAATTCTTTGAATTGTCACCTATTCATACTTGAATTCTTACAGTCTTTTTCCTGTTTGAAGACTGCTTTCTTATTTCTCCTAGTTGCTTACTGTCTTATCTTCCTACTGTTTACTTATTATCTTTACCGCTTCCATCTACTATCTTCTCCTGTTACTATTCACTCGAACAATAACTTTACACATTAACTATTTTCTGGTTTTACTCTTTGAGAATACTTCAAATACTCCTTGTACACATCTTCTATTTCCTTACTAGTTGTTATTCTTCAAGAGTGCTCTCATTTAGCTGTATTATTGGTCTTTGTTTATTGGTTCTTCTCTTTATCTGATAGGTAATGGAGCTTCCAAATGACTTCTAGCCTTTTGATTCAACTCTTGCAACATCTACACCAGTTCAAACATCTCTTTAAGCTGCTCCTCAACCTGTTAGCAACAGTGGTAACTCCTTCAATGTCAGGAAGATTTAGGTTTAGGTAACCAGTGAAAACACTCTGAAAGTAAAGTTGAGCTACTTTTCTTCAAGTAAAGTTTAAGATCAACAGGTGGTGTCAGCCCCCAATAAAGTCCTTATAGCTGGAGCACAAAATTAGTGTTCTACACTAATAGGTTCTTTCATTAGTAAAAGGATATATTTTACTATCATGAAAAGGTGGACATTCAGCAACTAGAAGCAATATGAGTTATGGATATAATTTTTAACAGTGATAATACATCCATTTTAAATTTTACAAGGATGTTATCACTAAGGTACTAGAAACTAGTCCATGACATGTCCAAGGTAAACCTATGGTACTGCAATTTTGGAACCTAGAATGAAAATTGAAGAGATTAAATAAGATAATGTGCCTTTATGGATTAGCATTCATGAGGTGCCTTTAGAATCTTAGACAAAAAATGGATTAAACTATCTTACGAGCTACATTGGAAAGCCAATTTGCATGGATCAAGCAACCATTGAGGTTTCAAGAATAAATTTTACAAGATTTGCTATATTGATTAGCTCATTATCTATCTTACTTGATTCCATACCGACTGTAAGATGATAGTTGTAGTTTTTATTATGTTTTGGTAGGTGTTTTAGTGTGTTTATAGGGGTTAATTAGATGATTATTGCATGATTAGGTTTAGAATTATGTGAATTTGATTGTTTGTTTATGTTTTAACTGTTATGTGGTTTAGGACATGACTTAGTGTAACACCCCAACTCCCGCTGGACCTGAACCCGATATCGATGGTGATATCCGAATCCGTGTCCCGCGAGGGTGGCGTGCTACATCACTTAACAATTAAAGTCGGTATATATTTTTTTTTGAAAACTCTTATCAATGATCATTAATTTGGGCCCTCTTTTTCTTTTTCAAAACATTTTGTTTACTTAAACTGAAAACAAAACATATTACATTTTAATCGATGAAACATAAAG
>JANQBM010000007.1:9083007-9095720 GCA_025594535.1 Erythroxylum domingense
TTATACCGTCTTTTGCTAAGTGATGTGTTAAGTGATGTGACACGCTACCCTCGCGGGGCACGGATCCGGGTATCACTTTCGATATCGGGTTTGGGTTCAGCGGGAGTGGGGTGTTACATGCCAGATGCAGACTAAGATTATGGCCCTACCAATCATAATCGTGGCCAACACCTACCCCTTTTTTTCATGATCGTTGCCTAAGCCTGGTTCAGATTTGTCTGTCACGATTGTGACCAAAGTGTCATAATAGTGGCCTGGGGCATGTGGCTCATATCTCTCTTTCATGATTATGGCCTACTGTGCCACAATTGTGGCAGTGGTTTCAGCCCAAAAGTGTTCGAAACTTCTTCATCCTTCTGTGTTGACCTTGAAACACTAACAAACACATCAAGGTACCTTAAACCCTAAAACATGATTCAAATCACACCTATCATAGCCTCACCCTCGCATTTAAATGGGCCATTGTCCCCAATGTCTTAAAATCAATAAAAACATAAGGGATAAGAATAGAAGGACTTCCTTAGATTAAAGAGAGCTCTAAGACTTGAAAACAAAATTCACATCTTTGATTTTGCATTCCTAAAAACAAAACAAACCAAAATCAAATAAGGTACTCAAATGAAAGCAAACTAACATAAAAAAGAACTAAAATGAAAGGATAAGGTTGGGGTGCCTCCTAAGAAGTGCTTGGTTAAGGTCAACCGATATTAATCAATGTATATTGGAGTTTCAAGCTCCATCACCTCCACGTTGTAAATCTGAAATCTCTCAAAGTAAGGCTTGAGACGAAATCCATTGACTTTAACTCTTTCCCTATTTGGGCACTTCTGATCTTCACGGCTCCATGGGGATCTACCTAGGTAACCTCAAAAGGACCTATCCATCAGTATTGTAACTTACTTGGAAAGAGTTTGAGATAAAAGAACTTTCTATCCTACCACAAATGTCTTCCTATAGAAGTTACGATCATGGAATGCCTTAGTCTTCTCTTTATAAATCTAGGCATTCTCGAATGCTTCATGTAGCAATTCTTTGAGTTCTTATAACTGTAATCCTCTTTAGGCATAAACTAATTCTAACTCTATATTACACTTTTTGATTACCTAATAAGCTTTATGTTGTAGCTCCACTAGAAGGTGACATCACTTCCCAAAAATAAGCTTGAATGGTGACATCCCTATTAGAGTCTTGTATGTAGTCCTGTATGTCCATAAGGTGTCATTGGGGTGCAAACACCAATCCTTCCTCTTGGGATTAATCGTCTTCTCTAAGATGGACTTGATCACTCATTGGACACCTTAGCCAGACAACTTATTTGAGGGTGATAAGCAATTAAGACTCGATGCACCACTTGTTAATTCTTCATGAGGGTCTCCATTGTCTAGTTGTAAAAGTGAACCCCCTTGTCACTAATGATGGTTGACGGGATTATGAACCTTAAGAAAATGTTGGATTTTAAGAAATCTAAAACCACTTTAGAATCATCAGTTCGGATAGCTTTTGCTTTCACCCATTTCGACACATAATCAACTGTAAATAAAACACATTGAAATCTGAAAGAGGAAGGAAAAAGACCTATAAAGTCCTTGCCCCAAACATAAAAAAATCTCACAAATTAATATAGGGGTTTGAGGCATTTCCCCACGGGAACCGAACGTGCCTATGCATTGACAATTATCATAAGTCTTATAGAAATCATATGCGTCTCAAAATAGAGATAGCTAGTAAAACAACACTCTAGAACCTTATGAGCTATCCACTTTGGGCCAAAATGACCTCCATATGCATAAGAGTAACAAAATGCCAAAATAGAAAGAAATTCACTATCAGGTTCACACCGTCTGATGACTGATATGCACAAAACCAACATAGGTAAGGTTATCCCATACATAAAACTTTACTTGTCTCTTCATCCTTACCTTTTATGCGCTAGTGAAATCTATAGGGAATTTATGAGAAACTAAGAAATTCACTATATCAGTGTACCAGGGAGCTATCAAATTTACTGGATGTAGCCACTCATATAGAAAATCATCATTAATAGGTCCCATATTAGCACCATGCTCCACTAAGTGGCTCAAATGATTTGCTGCTCCATTCTATGAGCCTCTTTTATCCTTTATCCGCACATCGAACTCTTCAAGTAGGAGTATCCAATTGATGAGCATTAACTTTACCTCCTCCTTTGCTAGGAGTTAATTCAAATCTGAATGATCAGAATAAACAATAATCTTAGTGCTTAATAAATAAGAACTAAACTTATCCAAAGCAATAACTACTGCAAGAAGCTCTTTTTCTATGGTGGTGTAATGTTCTTGGGTGTCATTTAAAGTCCTCGATGCTTAATAAATTGCATGAGGGATCTGCCCCACTCTCTAACCTAAAATTGCTCTGATGGCATGGTTGGAGGTTGTAAGATGGGTGTAGTAGCCAACTTCTCCTTTAGAGCATCAAACACCTTTTTGCGCTGCTTATCAAAAACAAACTCTTTGTCCCTCTGAAGCAACCTACACAATGGCTATGCAACCTTGGAAAAGTCCTAAATGAATCTATGATAAAACTCTGTTTGGCTAAGAAAAGATAGAACTTCCCGTAAAAAAGCAAGGTTCGGCAAAGAAGAAACAAGGTCTATCTTGGCTCTATGAACCTCAATACCCTTAGTAAAAACCACATGTCCTAAAACTATCCCTTGTTGAACCATTAAATGACACTTTTCAGACTAAGAACTAGGTTAGTTTCATAGACATCATTTAAGTACCAAATTGAGGTGATCCAGTCATTGCTCAAATGAATCCCTATGCACGGTAAAGTCATCCATGTAAACGTTAATGATTTTCTCAAAATACTAAAACAAGATACTTACCATGCACCTTTGAAAGGTAGCGGGGGCATTGCATAATCTAAAAGGAATCCTTCTGAAGTCAAAGGTGCCATAAGGGCATGTAAAATTCATCTTCTCCTGGTCCTCTGGAGCAATAACAACCTAAATATAACCTGAAT
This sequence comes from Erythroxylum domingense, assembly GCA_025594535.1. Lineage (NCBI taxonomy): Eukaryota > Viridiplantae > Streptophyta > Magnoliopsida > Malpighiales > Erythroxylaceae > Erythroxylum > Erythroxylum domingense. The sequence continues at coordinate 9,086,008 of JANQBM010000007.1, forward strand.
AACCATCAATAAAGCAATAGTATAACATTTGATCAATAAAGGGTAGGGGAAAGTGATCCTTTCTACTCATCAAGTTGAGCTTGCAATAATCCACACAAACTTGCCATCTATTCTACACTCGGTTGAGAACCATCTCTCCTTTCTCATTCTCCATAACTATAATGCTCGACTTCTTGGGAACCACCTACAAAGGACATACCCACTTACTATCAAAGATGGGGTATATGACTGCCACATCTAGCAATTTCATCACTTCCTTCTTCACCACCTCTTTCATTAGTAGGTTGAGACATCATTGCACTGGATGAACTGGGGTAGCTCTTTGCTTAAGAAAATGCCTGTGTATGCATAAAGAAGGACTAATACCTTTAATATCTATAACCATCCATCCAATGTTGTCTTATACTCTCGCAACACACTAAAAAGATTTTCTTCTTACACCTTTGTAAGATCACTTGTTATAATAACTGGAAGTGTCTTGCTAGTTCCTAGATAGGTGTACTTGAGTTGAGTCAGTAAGGGCTTCAAAAGCTTATCTCTTTGGAATATATGATTGGCTGCATATATTATGCAAAGGTCTATTCTACCTAGAGCTTCCTGGAATTCACAAGTAAGGTGAATGACTTGATTAGAGATGAAAATGGTTTACACATTGGCTCTTTTAGAATTGCAAGCAATGATAATCCTGCCATTGTGATGATATAAATTATTAGAATATAGTTTCCATTCAACTCCCAAAATACCAGGACAACTTTATAGTTGAGTTAGTTTTATTTTTGTTTCTAATAAACCCAAAATAACAGGTCTTTTCCATAAGCATAAATCCATTAGAAATTGTTTTTTTAGAGGGTCATTCAACCCTCTTATATTCAAAAATAATAGTTTCATGTATTAAGTTAGGTGAGAGTTTAGGGGATCTCTCAACCTATTCTTTCCTTTAGAGCTAACTGATCTTCTTTTTCTATTTATAACTACATCAAATTCCTCTAAGTCTTTCACTTTATCTACTTCTATGCTACCCTATATGGTAATAATTGTATCATCTTGGATTTGGGTAACCTCATTATTAGCATGCTCTTTAATAGCCACCTCAAAATTTTGTTCTTTTGTATTATTTACAGATAGACCTTTAGTACCATTTCATTCCACCTCCCTATTTTCTAATTCCTTACCAACATTTCCCTATTTCTCCATATTTGTGATGTGATATTTGTAAGTTTTACAATGTTTTGGTAGATGTTTAAGTGTGTTTTTGAGTATTTCTTAGATTTTTATCATGTATATACGCATAGAATTATGTTATTATTAGTGTTTGTTTATATTCTAAGTTTTTGTGTGGCTTTGAGCATGATTTGGATCATAGATTTACATTTCAAGAAGTGTGTGATGTGTGTTTGAGTGTATGAAAATAGGAAAGTGAAGAAAAGAGAATAATTGGAAGTTTGTAAGCAGGTCACGATTGTGACATGTATATAACAGTTCCTGCAAATTTCAGTTTTTCTAGCATATGAATCTTTTTGTAATTTTAACATTTTGAGGATATTTTTGGAACCAAATTAAATTGTTAAACCCTACAGAGAACTCTAGCAGCCTTAAGAACTATTTAAGAACATAAAACACTAAAAAAAGAGTAGCCTCCATCTTACCAAATTAAGATTCATCTAAGGAAGATCACAAGGAGCATCAGTTCTCCAGTATTTTATAGTTATGCAAATTCAGCTTCAAATCAAGTTATTCTTCCTTTCCTTTTGATTTTTTATTTAAAATTGATGTGTCAACTGGATTGGAAGATTTTATACACCTTGATTATTTTTTAATTTCATATTAGGAATTTTTCTTGACTTATTTTGTGAATTGAACACTTTCAATTTCAATACGATGTTTTTGGTATTTTGATATTTATGTTTGCTTATACTTCGACAATAAATCGAGAGAGCAAATCATAAGTAATATGATTAGGCTAGTTAATGAGAGTTAATGATCTAATAAATCATGCAAATATCTAATTTTTAACAATAAGAAGAGAGATATTGTGTGAGAACTCGATTATCCGATAAGTATCTTAAGAACTAGTTGAAAATGTTAGTCTATTTTTTGTTAATCAAGAGAATACAAGTCTAGAATTTTTTACCAATTAGGGATTATTAGTTGGGGTTAAATGATTAACACTGAATTGAATCAAAACGGGTCATTTGTTAAGTGGTTAAGTGCTCAATTTTTTATTGCTTTAATTTCTGATTATTTCTTTTTATTCAATTTCACATTTTAAAACCGTAGACAAGGTTCGGTTCATTTAGTTTTACTAATTCCTCGTAGGATCAATAAGTTAATTACTACAAGTTTATAATTCGTATACTTGTAAATAACACATCAATGTAGACATCACAAGGCAAAATGAAGAATTCCAAAAGTTAGATGCTAAGAAGAGATAGAAAGAACAATTATGTGTTGTTGTGTTGGTAGATATTGCTCATGACTTGCTTGAATTAAGTGTTCATTTAAGTGGCCAACATAATTAAGAACCTAATGGGTCGCACGCATTAAAGATGCAAAGATGTGAGAGATGTATGACTAAGCTACACAGGTGTGGTAGTTTAGGGTCAATTCATTGTGAATCATATCACATATGTGAATCTTGCTTATTAGGTAAGATGACAAAATTAGCCTTTAATAAGCATGATGATAAAATTTCTCTTTAAAGAAGGGGTGGAAGTTTCATGCTAACTTAAGTGGGATTAAAAACCACTTAATTCCCACAAACTCTCCATCGATGTTGGGGATCAGAAAAAGGTCGAAGGGTATAAGAAACATCATTTTTCATTCAAGTTTTGTGTGAAAACTAAAGATTTTTTGGTGAATTGTTGTTCATCATCTTCTCTCACTCTCTACAAACACTCTCTCAAAGAATACATCACAAAGCTAGCAATTTGCGTGTGTTCTAGCCATTCTTCATAAGAGGTTTTAGGCTTTGCTCTTTGCGTCGATATCATTAGAGACGTCCTACTTTGGTCGTTGTGGTTTAAGAAAACTTGAAGAGGTAAAGACAATGAAGAACGAAGGAGATTGTATGGTACATATCTTAAGTTCATGTTTTGTCAAAGTTACAATCTAATGGCATTTGAAAGTTTTTGGCTTTTTGGTTTTGTTTTATATTTATGTTGTTGTTCTTTATTTTTGACGCATGTGATGCAAGATAAAAACTCAACAGTGGTATCAAAGCCATCATTTGCCTATTAGATTTAGTTTCTATTACAAATGCAATAGGATTGCATGGTTGTGACAACTGAGATCCTGTTCTTAGAAAATTCAAAATTAAATTAAAAAAATTTTTTTTCATGATTTTGATTCACTTATCTTCTCATTAGATTTTTCTAGATGGTTTTGTGATTGAAAATTGATTTCATTGTGATTAAAATATTTATTTTCGAATTTTATACAACATGCATGAAAACTGTTTTCCAACAGAACATATCATGTTAATTGGCTAAATTATTGAGGTTGAACATTTTTTCTTAGAATTTCATCCTTGAAAAATTATGTAAACATATTTAGAATGTTTCTAACCCTCTGTAATTTTTACGGAATTAATTAAAATTTGTTTAGTTAATTTTCAAATAGTAAAAAGATCTGGTTAGTTTTGTTGAAATTAATGGAACTGTTTTGTTTGATAATATTGTATGCGCATGTTTCGGTTCCAAAACCTTCAAAATAATTATATGTGATAAAATTGTGTTATTTTGAGATATTATGCATGCCAAAATGAACTTTCTCAAAATTAGATTTCCTGATAACTTTTAGATGAGAAACTTGTCATTTTTATGTGTCTGGGTCTAATTTTGGTTATCTAGATGATTTTGGGTGATTCCAAAATTATTTTGATGAACTTGTAATGACTTGGCCATGCATGGAATGATGATTTGATGTTCTAAAAATTTTGAGAAATTTTGGAAATTAATTTTGAATTAAATTAAGTGGACATTAAATTTTCTAGTATGACTGGAAAGTGGCATGTGTGACAAAATTAAAGTGTTTAATTTTGATATCAAATAATTAATTTTAAGGTGTATTAATTTTTGAATTAATTTTTGAAAATTGAAGTTTAATTTAATTTGATTAATATTAAATCCCAAATTGAAATGACACGCAAAATTAAATTTAGCCGAAGTTAAAAATAGTAAGCAGTTCGATTAAAGAGTTAAATTGACTTCAAAATTTTAGGACTAACAAATTGTCACAACCAAAACTTATATGTTTAAATTAGAGAATGCATGTTAGGATTGTTTGGACTTGCATGATTCATGGTTATGGATTTAATCCCAATATGATTGGGGTGTTGATACCATGCCATATAGTTATATATATATATATATATATATATATATATGATATATACAAAACCATCCCAGTTAGATGAGATCTAAGTAGAAATGCATCACTTAGAATGTTAGAACTAATGCCTTATATTAATATGGTGAGAACCAAAGTTCTTTTAGAGTTAAGATTGTTGGGCAAACCCAAGCCCACTTTACGCAAATATGTTTGGTCCATGGAAATATGATTTTTAGATTAATAGGTTGGTTTTAACCAGAAGCGTTGATTTGTTAGGCAAACCCAAGGTTAACATGGACAGAGGCGAAGTTGGGTAGTATACATAAGATGTACATGCATCAAGAGTTAATAGCCCAATGTGAGTGTACACATCAACAATTGATAGCACATACCATACCCATAGTGCATATGCTCAAACATATCCACGGATAGTCGAGAATATACTCTACAGAAACGGTACATTAGAACAATCATATAAATACAGTCTGAGGCATCAACATAACTTAAGCATTCCAAATACTTATTGCCTTCACAGTCATAATAAATCATATATGTCATTAACATTCCAAATTCAAGTAGACCATATATAGTAGTTTTGAACTCAATCCTAGTACATCATACAGTACAAAAATTACACTATAGAGACAATGTGTGTTATAACATGGAATGCTAATAAAAAAGACATCTCTCTAGACTCCACAAGTATCAATTGACCAGACCTTTGATCCATTATTTTCCACGAAATAACCGTACTAGAATTCTATTAGACGGATTTATGAGTTAGATCTTCCTTGAACTTGAAAAACAACATTGCAATTTTGATGAGTTTGTGAACTTAGTGAGTGAACCATCATCGATGTGCTCCTCAAGTCATAACATAAAGACAAGTATATAACCCAATTAACCAAGTATAACACATTATCTAGTATTAAATATCACATCACATTTTATCATATGTCAACAAGTAGAACATGTATTCAATTATTTCATATCATTGTTTCAAAATAATCTAATCAATCATCTCAATCATTCATATAATACATATAAAGTTATATATGCAAATGCACATATGACTCCATTCTTATTTTTCTTTATTGTAACTGAGCGCCTATGAACCCAATTTACTATCCCATAACTGTTGTGGATACTGGGCTTATTTCATATATTGTTCCGTATCTATTATGGATACCAAGGTCATTATCACCTGGGCCTTTGGCTGATTATGCACAATCCTAAGCTTAAAGCTCTTTTTCGCACATTGACTACTTCGGTCATAACTCCTTTATCTGATAATACATTTCAATTTAATGAGATGCATAAATTCACATATTATGCTTTCAGTACTTTTCATTCAATGTGCTCATGTCATATATTAAATTGTTCGGATCTAAGTCTAGCATTCATCATTCAATTGTTCACACATTCCACATTACATATGCAATTCAACATAAGCACATATAATTGAGTTTACACATCTAGGTTAAGTCACAGTATGCTTCAGATAAACTATTTAATTGATGATTCGACAATGTCTAGATGTTGGTGATCAACTTATGCGTCTATAGTCAAGTAATAAACATATAGTTTACAATTACTATTTTGTTCAATCATATGAATATACAATCATGCACATGTATATGTGTCATTTTCAATGCATGCTTAGTTGAATTTTCTAGATATGTATTCTTAATCACAAATCTTCACTGTTCAGTTATTATAACTTGTATATTACCACTTTGTATTAGGTTTATACTTTGAGTAAGTTTGATTACTCTAAATTCATCAATCATATACATTCATCAACCTTTTCTAGCAATATACATTCACATAATTTCCCAATTATCATTAATTTATACCTAATACACCTTACACATATCCTTAAGATCATATTTGCATTCATAAGATCACTTTTATTCCTTTAACAACTCATAATTTCCAAATTTAAGTATATTGATATCAAGAAAATCCATTCATTAAGTAATTACATCAATTAACAACCTATACTTACCAAACCCTTAACCAATTAATTAAGCAGCAATCTAGGTTCATTTCAACCCTGAATCAATTACAAATACACCAATGTAGAATGACTTATCCTCATATGGTTCAACAAATCCATAAAATTGAAATTATCATTTCAAAGCTTTAGCCACGATCATGGGGGACCTTCCCACGATTGTGTGATGAGTGCCCTGTGGTGCACTATCCAATTTCCCTCAAATTTTCTAGAAGTTATACTTAGGATTATCATTAACACTTCAAATTTTCTACTTAGTATTATCATTAACACATCAAATTTTCTAGAAGTCATACTCTCAAAAGCTACTTCAATTCATCTTAATATAACTTCCATCTTGGTTATATTAAAGCTCTCTAAATTTTATTCATTAATATCACTAACAATCATTCTTACACATACACTGACTCCCCAATTTTTTTCTAGATTTAAAAGAAAGCTCTTTCATATCAAATTCAGAACATCTTCATAATAGTCCATTAATTATTCCTTAACTATACCTCAATTCCTCATCAATTTCATCTCTATTTCTAGCTCCAAATCATTCATTTGGTAGCTCATAAACTATTGTCTTTCATGCATGCAAAAATATAACATAAAATATCATTCATGTATCATTTTCCAGCACTCACTTCACTCTAATATCACAATCAAACCATCTCCAATTCATTCATCATTAAGTTCTATTAACATATATCACAGGAGATCGGTCTTTCCCTTACTTGATCAGCTTAACTGCCTCCTCAATTATCAAGTATACTATGCCTTACAAACATGCAAGATCATCCAAATACAAACAAGGAGTAGAATGCGTTTTTAGCAAAGATAAAAAGATAACAGTAAGTACAACAATGATCTGGTTCTATAACTATCTTTATGAAGGGTAAAAGCATAGATTTTGATGTGGTAATTGAACACAAACATAGGCAAAGCACAAAGATGTGAGGTTGTGGGTGTTTTATGTTAGAGTAGTGCTCTAAAGGCAATCACCTTTCATTAATTTTTCATTAATAAAGCAAAAGGTTTTTTTCATTAATTTGATATTCATTTATATATAAACTGATATTGATCTTAAATCGAATTAATGAAGTCCAAGATACAAAACATATCATCGAGGAAATCATTATAAGATCATGATAATGAGGTTCCTATCATGTGCAATTGAGTTAGTATGTAAATAATCCCTAGTCATAGGATTAATAACACGGGACATTATTAATCGAGATAGAATATCACATATTATACTCCTTGATTTGATCAAGCAGTGGATCTTATAAACTATAAGCATGAGGTGTTTAGAGTTAGTATGTGGATGCTTACTAAGGGTAGTAAGTACATCGGATGACCCATTATTATATTATCGTCTGGATGGTCTATCAAATTTCAATGATTAATCTCATCATAGCAATGGTACAAATATTCTTAGACTTAAGGTACTCATGGATTTCTTGGATACTAATCTTATGCTTTGACATCATTCTTTGTTACCTCAAGATGAGGCTGCTCTTAGGGTGGTAATTGGGTACAGCTATTGGTATTTGAAGGTAATTGGGTAGCCAATAAAGGATTCACCACTCCTAATATAAGGAGATGATACCTATGGCCTCTTTTCAAGGTCATTACTTGGGAGTCTCTAGCCAAGAAAATTACTTGTCATGAAGAGAGTCTTCAGTGACACATAGAGTAATGAGATCCTAGGATAAGAACTAACATCACTTAGAATAGATGTGATGTAGTCAGTCTAGTGGGAGTTGATATATAGCCCATACTCAAAACCAAGTGGGGTATAGTATGGCGAAAGGACAAATTACATGGTAATTGTCTACAGAAAGAATCATAAGTAGGATAATTGTCTATCAAAGGCAAAATAGAAGCAAAGAAGACATAGACGATACCACGAACATATACTAGCATGTCAGACAGTTATTTAGTCAGAGTTAGTTACAAAACTCAACTAAATGACGGTTACAAAGAAGCGGTTATCAAGAATCAAGAAGTCGTTATCAAGAACAAAGAAGCAGTTAGAGACGAAGACTATAAATATTAGTCGTAGTCGAAGATGTAAAAAAAATAATGATTAGAGACGGAGAAAGACTTAGATAAGTTAGAAAGCTAGATAATTTGAGAGAAAAATCTTACTGTGCTTACTTAGAATAAAGCTAACATTACTATAACAAAAGCTCACAATCTTTCTCTAGTGAGAGAAAGAAAAGGCTGATAGCCTAAAGAAGCTAAGATAGTGAAAGAATACTTTGTAAGAGACCTAAAGAGGATCTAGAAGGGAAAGAATACTTGTAATCATTTGAAGAGTAGTGGAACACTCAGACGAACTCTGATGACTGGACGTAGCCCACAATTTGGGGAGAACTAGGATAAAAATTGCATTGTCTATTCTCTACTCTTTACTTTAGTTTACTTTGTTGTTAAAACTCTTAGAGAAATAATTTACGATTTATCTATGCAATAAGTTGTGATATTCTTCTAATAACAAAGAAAAGTTTTCTTTTCGAGATTTTATATTAAAAAAGGAGGATACACCATTCAACCCCCCTTCTTGAACTTAAAGTCTTCACTAACGTGTGATTTACTTTAATTAGTATCAGAGCTCGGTTTCCTAGAACCACCTTTACAAAGTGAGGACAAAGATTCATGGCAGAATCACACGTGTTCATAGCTGAAGGTGCCTCCGTCACAAGACCTCCTGCGTTCAATGGTGAAGATTATCATTATTAGAAGGACAGGATGTGGCTCTTCATAGAATCCACACATATTTATCTTTGGGATATCATTGAGAATGGACCATACGAACCAGTAGATGATGAAGGAAATATAATTCCTCACAACAGATTGTTAGTGGATCATAAAGCAAAATTCTAGTTAAACTCAAAGGCCAAGTTCTTTCTAAGTTGTGCATTATAAAAAGAAGTGAATATGATAAAGTTCATGGATACGATAATGCGAAGGAGATGTGGGACACTTTATCCATTGCACATGAAGGCACAAACCAGGTGAAAGAGTCCAAGAAAAGTATTCTTGTACATCAATATAAGCTATTTAAAATGCAGGAAGATGAGTCTGTTGATCAGATGTTTGGACGATTCCAAACTATCGTTAATGGACTTAAACCTCTTGGGAGAATCTACGATAATTAAGATCATGTGAGGAAGATTCTCATAAGTCTACCAAGAAGATGGAGACCCAAAGTCATTGCTATACAAGAAGCCAAGGACTTGATCAAACTAAAGCTAGACGAATTGCTTGGTTCTTTGAAGATACATGAAGTAGAACTTGATGCTGAGGACAAACCTAAGAGAGACAAATCCATAGCATTAAAGGCTGGTCAGAAGAATCACAAGACTCGGAGAAA
>JANQBM010000007.1:9104069-9115132 GCA_025594535.1 Erythroxylum domingense
TGGTTAGCTATCAAGAACCGCCTCCTAACAATGAATCATTGGCACCGTAATGTTGATGACTTATGTATTCTTTGTAACTTGGCTTCTGAAGACGAGATCATCTTTGCTTTGATTGTAATTATTCTAAAGCTCTTTGGATTCATTTTATGCACTTTTTACTGGCACAATTTGGTCGTTACGATTGGGATTTTGTATTGCAGTGGATAATTGCCAAATCAAGGAGAGGAACTCCAAACACAACTCTCTTTTCTGTTCCTTTGGAAATGTCCACATACAGCATTTGAAAAGAAAAGAATAGACGTAGATTTACTGACGCAAAGGAAGCCAAATACCAACTAGCCGACAAAACTATCAACCTTATTCGAGCCGACATTTTTGCCAAAGATGCACACAGGTTCCTTACTCCTAACGTGAAAGATCTCTCACACCAAATCACTGGATCGCCTGTTCTGACTCTAAATATCCGCAATCAGTTATCTGCCTTCATCAATTCTTAATAAAGTCTGCGTTACTCCAAAAACATGAAGGAAAAAGGAGCAAGACAATCAAAATCTCTGATCGCATCTGTTCTGTTTTTCAGACTAAGAGATGGGTAGTTTTATAATATTTTACGCACATAGTTATAGTTTTATTATTCATCACATCTTTGGCATTTCACAATACACAAACACACTAGGGCAGCAAATGTAAACAAGTGAAGAATGATTTTGTCCAAATATATAATACAAAAAGGGTCCTTATTAACACAATTCTACTGCCCCAGGGGCCGTAGCTCCACAGTTGCTGCCCTGTCTCCTAATTTTGTGTGTTCTTTTCTCATTAAAGAACAATTGGAAAGCCAATGAGATGATGCAAGTTGGTTTAAAATAACAATAGGATTACAGATAATTTGACTAGTTCCAAGTGCTATGGAGGAACAGTTTTGCAAGCTTCTTCTATAATCCATTCAAATTTCACAACAATGATACATCAAAACAAGTCTATTATCACGTTCATGTTCAAAACACCACATTGACTATCAGTATCAACCCAAGTTTTCAAAAGAGGTGCAGGTTCAAGTTCAACTGCCCCAACCAGGGCCCAGGCCATACGCATTCATGTAGTCAGCTGTGTGGCCATGTGAATGACCATGGTGGTGGTGGTGATGGTGATCGTGATGATTGACATTCATATTCTCTTTAGTTTCATCAAGAATTTTCTGGATTTGCTCTGGTATAGATTCTTCATCAACTTGCCTAACAGACTTTGGCAAAGAGGATACAAAACTAGAAATTCTCTCTGCTAGCTCATCTGCAGCATCTTCCTGTAATCACCAAATAAAGTTATCACAAGCACTACAAAATGACATGTAGTCAACAGAAAAAAATTGCGCAGAATCAACTTTTATATTCAGAATAATTATGTTAAGGATTCTATGTTAGAAGTACCTTATATTGGAATGATACTATTCTGAAATATTAGGGTTAACATGTATTGCCTAGTAATATAAACTGAGGGGTTAAAACTTAATCAATAACAAGTCATTCTATTCTCTTCTTCTTCTTTTTTTCTCCCTACATGTTTCAACCAACAATATACTAGGAAGTGTTCCATGTATAATGGAGAAATGGAAGGGATTTTTTGCCTAAATTTCACATTATGCAGTGAACAAGAGGAGGGAAAATAGGAACAAGAACAATGACACTCAGGGACTTCTGTGATCATGGTCTAGAGATAAGAAAGTTTTACTGGCCGCAAGCAGACTATATTTTGAGCCAGTCTTTATGGTAACATTGTTCTATCAGAAGTCACAACTGATTTCAATCTGAAAGAAGATGGATTTGATAAAAATAAGTGATGCCGATTGGTCCCTTCTCCGCTCCCTCTGCTGACTTCAGGAGAGGAAGTTACCACTGCTACATTCTCTAGATGAAATTAAAAGATTGAGGAACTGATCAATAAAGCAAAAGCAAAATCTTTAAACTGATGGCTCAGAAGACCAAAGGAACATTTAAGAAAACATGTCGGAAAGAAAGTAAATGATAGATTCCAATATCATATAATGTTTTCAAATACTGATAAAACCGTCATTGACAAACACAAAACTCCCTATACCAATAATGATCTCTAACCGAAAAAAATAAAGAAACAAGAAAACGAAGAAGCCTTACTCTGCACTTGAAATCCAGACCAAAGATTTCGGCTGAAAAAGTCCACAATAATACAGAAGCAGAGATCAAGCCCGTATCCTTTTGTTTTTATCATCCTTACCCTATTTCTTCCATTAAAATGCAGCAAATATAGAGGTAAAATTACAACGTGTGCTCATGCCATCCAATTGGGAGGATATGATTAAAGATAATGAAAAGAGTTGCAACCTGAATGCAAACTCATTCATACAAGCATATCACTATTTTAAATAGTTAAAAAAGCAACAAATGTGCCGCATAAAGTTATCATGTCAGTTCTCTTTGAAGTAAGAAGCAATGAAACTCTAATATTTTGGTATAGTTGAGAGGAATCTCTAATAGATACCACATAGAACTAAACAAATTATCACCTTCCAGCAGACCTAGCTGGTAATACTGGTCACAATATCTTGTAAGCATATTTGTGAATGTTTCTGATATAAAAATTAAACATCTAGATGAAAAGACTTCGATTGTTTAAAGTTTTCAACAATGATTCACCAAGCATCAATCACAGAAAATAACTCATTCACTAACAATTTACAAACCTGCTTATAATCATGCACACATTAAAAATGAAAATACAAGAAACATCCGGCGGATAAAGGTTCTCACCTGAGGCCACCGCCCACCAGAGTGAGTTACAAGTTTTCCCCTTTGTAGTGCCTCAACGACCTTAAGCCCTTCTTTGCTCCACTCTTTAGACCAACCACTGGACCAAATCACTTGCATCGGCAGCTTACTAATAACATCTGACCTACCCCATTCTACCAAATTGAAGCTAGAATTCAACTTCTTTAATGTCCTCACAACAGCTTCCCTCCCATTTTTTCCTTTCAGAATTACTCTATAAGCATCCAAATCCATGCCACTGATCCCCTTTGAACAGCACAAGCTTATTAATCTTTTAAATGCCAGAGTTGACCCCAAGACAACCTCTCTGACTAGTGGAATCTCCAAAACCCACAAAGGTAAAGCTGGTTTCATACTAGTATCAACCAGACTCACGCTCCTAACAGATTCTGAGTTCTCCAAAATCCAATTTGACACCATTCCCAAACTAGAATCGTGCAAAACAAGGTGTACAGGGGCTAACCCCATTGTACTAATCACTTGACCCAAAATTCTTCCCATCTCTTCACCCCCCAAAGCAATAGATTTAACAACATTTTTTCCGCGATCAAAATGAGATTGGATCTCTTCATAAGGAATTTGCCCAGTTTCAATGACATTGTCAAAAGCCCAGAAGATTCCTTTTTCCTTAATAAGACCGTATACATCCAACAACTTCTCAAAAACCCCACTGCCTCTCTCTTCAACCACTTCCATTGTTTTGTCAGAGAAGCCATTTCCAGGCAAATCAAACACAACCCCATGGACCCCTCTAGAACCCAGAAAGTCAATAACTTTCCTAAAAGAAAACGAACTTAGACCCAACCCATGCACGATCAGCACCTTTTCAGTCACAGAAGGTTTGTTACCGCTCTCCAGAGCAAAAATCTCAGTGTGTTGTTGGTTCTTGGCAATCTGGACCTTTATAATACGTCCCCTAGAGTAGTGCTGACGAAGAGGAGCAGAAAGGGAGAGAAAGAAAGACTTGGGGTCTTGAGAAGATGAGGTGAGAGAGGAGAGAGTGACGGTTAAGAGAGTGATGAAAGACACCAAAAGTGTGAAGTAAAACCAGAAAATGAATGGGTTCTTCTTTTGTGTCTCTGAGACTTCAGGTGGTGAAGTTGGTTTCTTTAATGTAGATTGAGGTTCTGGCTCTTCAGTGATGACTGCCATGCCGCTTTTCCGCAAAATTCTATGGAGTATGGTTGAAATGAAGAAGAAATTTAACTATACCGATGAAAATGAAATGAGACGAGAGTAAAACCCTTTTTTTATTATTTTTATATTAAAATAATAACTGTGTAAAAAAAACCGCACAACGCAAGCAAGCACAAAACCTTATCTCCTGTTCTGTTTTCAGTTTGTGTTTGCCTCTCCCTCACTATGTCTATGCACTCAAGCCCATCACCTCTGATGCGTTCACTCTCTCTGTCAGCGTCTCTAATAGAGTCCTCCACCTCATGTTACTCTCGTCTTCTCTCTTTCTCACTCTATGGCTGTCTTTTACCAAATTTGAGAGTCAGCCCCAAGTTTTATGTCAATTCTCCAAGAACCCATCTTTTTATTAGAAGCTGTAGTTCTATATCCGCCAAACCATCTTCCCAGCTTCGTAGAAATCTCACGGCCAGTTCGGAACCAGACGAGAAGCTTCGTGCTTTGCGTGAGCTCTTCTCCAGGCCTGGAATTGGCATCGACGCCTATATCGTGCCCTCTCAGGATTCTCACCAGGTTCAGTTCTTGAGTTTTATGCATGATACTGATGATCTTTTACTTTGTTCTTTTGATGTTCTATGTTTTCTTCAGCTTGAGCTCCACTGGGTTTTGATGGTCTATATTGGTTATCCCATATAGCATTTCTGATATGGTTTATGTTTTCTTATGCTTGACCTCCACCGGGTTTTGATGGTCTGTATTGGTTATTCCGTATAGCATTTCTGATGTGGTTTATGAACTTTTGGAAGTTCAAATTGCTCTAATGTTGTTTGAACAAAATGGACAGCTCGCCATTTTGGTGTTTTTAACTCACAGCATGGAAAAGGGTTTGGAATCTGCAAATAGTCTGACTCTGACCCAACATTATACTACTAACAAAATTCATTTCCCTGAACCATTTATCATTAATCTCTTCTTTGTGGCTTCAGAGTGAATTTATTGCTGAATGCTATATGCGAAGGGCATACATTTCGGGCTTTACTGGCAGTGCTGGAACTGCTGTTGTCACAAAGGAGAAAGCAGCTCTCTGGACAGACGGTCGATATTTTCTCCAGGTTGGGAAAGAAAATGCTGCAAGTTCATTATTTCATGCTTTAGTCAAGCAAGTGGTGCCTGCATTGTCAAATCTATTTAGCAGGATCAAAGTTTTTTTAACTTTTATTTGAATTGTAATTTGTAAGGGATTTTAAGGTTTGACACCATAAAATTGGAGGTAAAAGATGGTAATCATTTATCTTTTCTCTTGTGCTTAGGCTGAAAAGCAGTTGAATTCTAATTGGAATCTCATGCGAGCTGGCAACGCTGGAGTTCCTACAACAAGTGAATGGCTAAATGATGTTTTACCTTCTGGAGCCAAAGTTGGCATCGATCCTGTGAGAAAATTCTGGATTCCTTAAGTTGAATGAACCTTAATTCGTGTTGGTCTACTGATGTAGAGAAGATTTTTGTGTCTTTATTGGTGACCTTGACTAGCTTGGCACATTTAACATTTCTACATGTATCAGTACTAATTTTTGCAAACGTGCACCAAAATTTTCATTCATTCAATCTTGATGTTTTCTCAGAAGCTTCATCCTTGTGTTTTCCTTCGAATTTTGCAGTTTAAGTCTCTTTTCTTTTACATCTTCAGTTCATCGAATTTTTAGTTTTTCTCCTTTCCTATCTGTGCTACTTTGATTCATTTTGTTTTCCTGTTTTCTTTTTGTTTTTCTGTTTTAGTGTTATTATCCCTGTGTCTTGAAGCATCAGTTTCATGTGAGCTTATACTTAATCATTTTTCAACTTTGCGTTGCCTGATGCCACTTTGTCTCCGACATATGAAGGGAGCAGTTCCTTTTTTCTTTTGATGCGGCTGAAGAGTTGAAGGAATCTATAGCCAAGAACAATTTGGAGTTGGTTTACTTGTACAATCCAAATCTTGTGGATGAGATATGGAAGAAATCCAGGCCAAAGCCTCCAAACAATCCAATTAGGGTTCATAGCCTAAAGTATGCAGGCCTAGATGCAGCATCAAAATTGTCTTCACTGAAGTCTGACCTTCTTAATGCTGGTTCATGTGCAATTGTTATCTCTACGCTTGATGAAATTGCCTGGCTGCTGAACTTGGTAATACTAGACCGATTTACTTGAATTTTGATTGGACTTTTTAATAAATTTTAATAGCACTTCTCTAATCTGGATTTTTACTTCATATTCCCATTTGGAGAATCTAACTTGCAAGCAATTCAAAATTACTTTCCTACTTCTTATTAGCAAACTTGATATATATGTTTCTGGTGTAGAGAGGGGGTGATGTTCCACATTCACCTGTTGTTTATGCATATCTTATTGTCGAGATCAATGGAGCAAAACTTTTTGTTGATAACTCGAAAATCCCACCCGAAGTGTTCAATCATTTGAAGAATGCTGGTGTTGAGTTAAGACCATATGATGCAATCCTTTCTGAGATAGAAAGGTAAGTTTCATATAGCCTTATGGTTTATCACTGGCTAAATTCTTTGTAAAACTTTTGTGTACCATTAGGATGAAAATATGCCTTGCTATATTAAATGTTCTGCATACACTTTCGTGTTAACATATATAAACCAGTGTGTGAACTTGACAAACATTTTACACATCCTATATACTTTTTGAGACATAGTCTTTTTCTTTCAGTTTGGCTGCAGAAGGAGCCGAACTTTGGTTGGACACATCGTCTGTTAATGCTGCTATAGTCAATACCTACAAATCTGCTTGCATTAAACGTCTAGAGAACCTTGGAAGTAACAGTGTGGGAAAGACTAATGGTTCTAACACATTCGATGGTAAATCATGGGGACCTACTGGTGTCTTTAAACCATCACCTGTCTCTCTGGCAAAAGCAGTGAAAAACTCTTCTGAGTTAGAAGGCATGCGCAATTGTCACTTGAGGTAATTATCTCTTTTCCTTGGAACATGATCTTGTTGTAACTTGCAATAGTTGCAAGGTGCCCCTGACCTTAGAATTCACCCAATAAATTGTTGCCGCTAATATATGATCATTTTGGTTCATAGTATCTAAATGTTGTAGGAAATTTTCTGATTTCTAACATCTATTTCTGGATCTCCTTTCATCCTCTTTCGTAATCTTTATCACTTGTTGTTCTAAAGCGAAAGGTGCTTGGAAATCTTTTGTTAGGGTTAAATGGTGAAATATCTTATGCTGTTGGGCAGCTCGACTATAAGAAATCATGTAAAGCTATCTCTGAGTGTCCTGTTGTGAATGACAACAGTTCTTCCATGAGATTTATGAGAAAAGTAAGCAAGCATAAGATAATGATCCATATAGACATGCAAGTTTTTTTTTTTTTCAAGTTAGAAAGTTTTCTGACCTTGGCTACTTGTGTGGAGATTATCTTAAAATTGTCCCTCGTGTGAACTAAATGTTGATGTATCCTAAGAACTCTCTAATATCATGCATACTTATTGTATTAATGTTAAGGGATGCGGCGGCTTTAGCAAGGTTTTGGGACTGGCTTGAACAGGAGATTAACAATGGTGTTAAATTAACAGAGGTAGATGTTGCAGACAAACTTCTTGAATTCCGTTCAGATCAAGCTGGTTTTGTTGATACTAGCTTTGATACAATAAGTGGTATGTACATCTCTATTCTGTTGCAACTACAGTTAATTCAGATGGTTTCCCTCACCTTAGGTCTCACTGTTTGGGATGAAATCACAGGTTCTGGTGCTAATGGTGCCATTATACACTACAAACCTGAACCAGAGACCTGTAGTGTTGTAGATCCAGGAAAAATTTTCCTGTTGGATAGTGGAGCACAATATGTTGATGGAACTACTGACATAACCAGGACAGTGCACTTTGGTGAACCTACTGCGAGAGAAAAGGAATGCTTTACTCGAGTTTTGCAGGTTCAGGCTTCCTTCATATCGTTGGAAGAAAAACTACTGTATAGGAGATAATTTGTACCCTTTACCAATGCGGTTTATGCAATTAATTTCGGTGATATGTTAAACTTAGAGCAATTTCAAAGCTGATAATTTTGATTTTTCACTTGATTCAATGAAATGTTGAATTACAGGGTCACATAGCTCTAGATCAAGCGGTGTTCCCCGGAAATACTCCTGGTTTTGTGTTGGATGCATTTGCACGCTCTTCTCTTTGGAAGATAGGACTTGATTATCGACATGGTACTGGTCCTGCCAATCTGTTGGCTACAAAGTCTTAACAGGTTATAAGTTTATGACTTGAGAAGATATAGCTTCATGTCATTTTCTCCTTTTCCTTCAATCTGTTAGGGACCGGACATGGTGTAGGAGCTGCACTGAATGTTCATGAAGGTCCTCAAAGTATTAGTTTCCGGTTTGGAAATGTGACACCCTTGCTGAAAGGGATGATAGTGAGCAATGAACCTGGGTATTACGAAGACCATGCCTTTGGCATTCGGATTGAGGTACCATGGCTATGCAGTTATTTACTATGGTCTATTAAAGTTTCAACCTTGGGTCAATATAATCATATTGCGTAACTTATTATTCTGAATCTATTTAACTAATTACAGCTTGTTATTTCTACCTTTTGATCTGAAGAATGTGGCGATATAGAAGAATATGAATGCAGTTTACTGACATTTTAAGGACACAACTCTATTTGATTTTTCTGTTGCTACATTGGAAAGCAAGTTCTCTTTGATTTTCAACTCAGTATTTGTAGTTTTTTGGACATGTTCCTGTTGTGGCATGCTCCCTAGATGAATATTGGATTTTGGGATAAGCTTTTTTCTGTTATTTATTATGATGATTGCTAACAAAAGCGCCTGGTGGAGAATGAAATGGTCCAAAGTAACTAGCCTTAGTTTTCTCAAGAATATTGCGGCTTGCTCACTTGATAAACAAATTTTAAGGATTAGTTTTTGTTGAACTGTGTCATTATCATACCAACGTGAATATCCAACTCTAAATACCGTCTCCCCAGAAAAAAGATAAGAAAAGGCAAAATGTTTCTGCTCTTTTCCCCTGTGATGGGGTGTTTATTCTATATACTTTTTTTTTTAAGCTTCCCTGTTCCCAATCGAAAATGATTTGGATTGCATGGAGGGTAGGCTCTGTGTTAATTGTTTGCTGGTGTATACAATTTTACCTTGCTTGCCTATTACTGGTTTCCAATTGTTTGTTATAAAAATTAGTCAACTCTTGTTGCAGAATCTCCTTATTGTAAAAGAGGTCGACACTCCAAACCGCTTTGGTGGAATGGAATATCTGGGTTTTGAAAAGTTGACATTTGTGCCCATTCAGGTATTATAATACTAGCTTGAAACTTAAGATCCAAAGCTCATGCAGTCTATGTTTGTACTAATAAATCCAGGAAATAATTAGCATATCACACAGTTCCTAGGTCGTGGACTGAAACTTGGTTGATGAGAAATTGGATGTTCTCAGTTAGTATTTGTGTGGGATTAATTTCCAACACTTGGGTTATTTACTCTTTCTTTTTTGCCTCTTTCCTTTGAAATTTGTTCTAATTAAAGATTTTTTTGGAACCTATCAATGCTTCTACTGCAGATTAAGTTGATAGAACAATCTTTACTCTCTGCAAAAGAGACGGATTGGCTCAATGATTACCATTCACAAGTGTGGGAAAAGGTAAAATACTCTTGATCTTGTAGTTGCCCTAGTTCTCAATTGTTAACTTCGGAGTGATGAAAATGACGTAAGATATGAATGCACTGGGCATGGAAATGTAATGCTGATATTTGGTTCTCTTTTCTTTCATTTTGCCCGCAATGGAAATGGAGGAAGTACATTGCCACATTACCATTTTAATTGTTAGTGCAAGGTTAAAATGCACCTTCCGTTTTAGGCATTGACTTGAGAACTTTGACAGGTTTCACCATTACTGGATGGCTCCGCCAGGCAATGGCTATGGAACAACACACGAGCAACCAAGCAGTAATTAATCATGACTTTTCATTTCCATTTCATGGAATCGTTATCGAGAACCTTTTCAATTTTCATCACGTACAAAGATGGAAAATTTATATTTCAAATACGTCAGAGTTATGCACATTCTCTGCTTCATGTATTTTAAAGACGTAACATATAATAAGACACGCAAGTTTCATGGCTTACCTTCATTTCTGCTTTTTGTTTTTCTATAGCTATTATTACTCATTTTTGCTCCCTTTCCTTCTATTAAGTTCCATCCCTTTCCTTATATTAACCCTTTCCTTCTATTAAGTTCAAGTGGTATCTGCATTGAGAATTTTGCCTGTTCAATTCATTGACATTCACTGGTACAAAATGCTGACCAGCAACGGTAAATAGCTTAAACGAGAAGCTTTTACCAGATTAATTGCACCAAAGCAATTAGAGGTGGTTCCACTATTTTACCAAATCAAAGTCAATTCGAAGCAATTTACTGAAATAAACTATTAAGGATCAATTCCGTAGAAAAGAGAACTTTTACGGGTAAACCCAGTTAAGATTGATCAAAATGGAAACTAAATTCTAGTCCTGTCCCCAGGGTTAGGGGAATCATACCTCCCCTTGTACAACAAGCGTTAAGTATAAAAAGCGTTTTCAAGCTCAGAAAACAGCAAAACCTAGGAACCATACAGAGAGTAGAGTTGAATGCCGTATACTTCCTGAGGTGTTCAGTAAAATTAAGATACAGAGATGTTACAACCACAGCCATAAACCTATTCTCTAAACAATCTTTAGCTCTGGTGTTATATTGGTTTTATTGAATTCCTGCGCCTAGTAATCAAATTGACAAATCACTTATAGCTTACTCATCACATCTTCCTTTGAGTTGAATCAAAAGCTGAAAGCTCGCTATACATAGTTGATATTGCATCAGCAAAGTATGCCTTTGCTTGGGGCCTCTTAATCTGCAAGATGTTCAAATCAGAATCGAGACAGAACTTCTACCTTACCCTGATAATGTTTGGCATTTTGATTTCAGAATTGAGTCTTGGGAAATTTGACATTCAGAACTTTTTATTCTCTTTATTCTTTTTTTTTTATTTTTTATTTATTTTGGTTGGCAAAGAGAAAAGGTTCTCTTTTAATTTATGAAGAATGCACTCCAATA
>JANQBM010000007.1:9117508-9129976 GCA_025594535.1 Erythroxylum domingense
AGTTATTCTTTTTTGTAAATGAAGTAGTGAAAATTTATTTTCTTGATTACAAGAATAGAAGAAATATCAAGGTAACCTAACCTATCAATGATCTTTAGGCGTCCTCCAGGCAACCACAAGCCAATGTCTCCAGTATGCAGCCAACAATCATCATCAATTACTTCTCTCCTGCCCATTTAAAATGTCATCTAGGTACTCTAAATATTAAGAAAGTATAAAAACAACATAATTCAATATCCTGCGGTTAATTACGTATGGATTTCATCTTTGTAGTAGCCTTGGAAGGTTGTAGGACCTCTGACACAGATTTCACCACGGGGATGAGGCTGATCTTCAGATGAGTAATTCATTTCAGGAACATCCACTAGTTTGACCTCTAAAACAGAGAATGTTAAATATAGAAATTAGAGACAAGCAGAAGCCTGTAAGGAGATAAATTATACATTTCACTCAATAGTAGTATCCTAAGCGGGTTAACATTAAGTTATTTTCCTTCTAACCTTCCTTTCTCTTGAGTCTCCAAAACAAAATAGGAATGCCCAATTTGTTTACCCCTTACCATCATGAATAACCATCAAAGAAACAGTTATCTAAAAAAGCCACTATATGATTCTAGATGCCACCGTGACTACAATGTAATGTATAAGATAAAACATACTATAATCATAAGCTCATGCAGCCAATAAGTATATGCAGTACATAGGCAAACAAATAGTGAACTGAAAATCCAACTGCTAACCACAGGAAGCATTAGGAGACCCAACATGGCCAACTAAATTGTCACCCTCATCCATAACGGTTATGACACAAGAGGTCTCAGTCATTCCATATCCCTCAAGCACCTGACAGCCAAAGCACCTGCAGTATTCACAATGAATAAGTACATGAGTGGATTGTTTGAATAAGCAACCCTACCCTCACATTCCCTCTTAGACCCACAAGCATGAGAGAGAGAGAGAGATCAACTTACACCCTTAGAAACTCCATTACATCAGGAGAAAGAGGTGAAGCACCAGAACCCATAAAGCGAACTCGACCCCCAAGCTTCGCCCTTATCTTGTTAAATACCAATCTGTCCCACATAGGAGATGGATTCCGACCTGAAGCAGTTCAATTGAAAATAAAAAGTAAAAACAAGCATATGCAGCCTCCAACATACTAAATTCAAGGATTTCTAAAATGCAGGTTTTCTAACTTCAATATCATGTCATTAGAAAGCATATTCTGCTCTATAATATTATTACATATTTTTGGCATTCCAGTAGTGGTTGATCTATGGGAAGGCTACTCTTATGTTAAATTGCATTCATTGGCACACATACCACTGGATATTGCTTGCTTCTTTGAGTTGTAGGCTGCTCTAAAAAGTCTCTCCCTTAGAGGTCCAGATGTCTTCACAGCATTTGTGATTCTACAACAATGCACTTAAGTTAGCATGCCCAAATGACTACGAGCTATAATGAGTTACAACCATAAAATTACCCATCATATATTCGGTTATACAACCGAGGAACACTGCAAAATATAGTTGGCCTTAGAGCAGTCAAATCATCTATCAATTTCAGATTGTCCTGCAAAGAAGAATGGCTAAAAGTAAGGAGACATAAGTGAACCCAGCAAGTGATTTTTTAGCAATTAAAATATGATAATTCAGTCAAATAGCTTCTGGGAATTCTTGTTCAGTCTTTTCCCACATATGTAAGCAAACAAGCAATGCCTATTGAGAACTGCACAAAAGTTTAACCATCTAACTTGCTTGTGAAGCATGCATTCAAAACGCCATTAACATCCTCAGTGTGCAAAACTAAAGAAGTCAATTCATTTTCTAGAAGCTTAGCAAACGAGGCACTGGAAAATATATGTTCTACATGATATGCATGAGATCAACCAGTAAATGATTCTTTTGATGCGTGCACCAACTAATCTCAGCAAAGTTCTATATATTCAAGTATGACAAGACCGGTCAGGTATATTAATTAGCATGCAGATATTGGGTAATCTCAAAGAGAACTAGGACACGAATAAGTCGACTTTTATGCAATATTATAAAGGGTGAAGTTCAATACCATAAGTCACATGCTTTATTGGAAACAATTAAAATACATCACTAGGATTGCAATGTAAATGTCACATGGCTGGACTGGATCAACGTAATTGGAGCAAAAAGAGGACAAAATCCTCACTTTCAGCCACAATTCATCATTGCAACTAACATGACCAAAAAGCCTGTAGTCGCTAGACGTGAAAGTTGAGCCACATACCCCCTGGTAGAAGCCAACAGCAACGCCATAGTAAACTGTTGCAATCTGATTAGTTCGTTCGTAAATGTGTGCCAAAGGTAGATAGGATATATAACTGCACCAACATAATTTCTATCACATCACCATAGTAAAAATATTTTGTTTGAACGAAAGTACAAAAAACTTAAAAGTAACATTCCAACTAATTCACAAAAAACTCATAACTCACATATCAGAGGGGATGAATTTGACTGCCAAAGTGAAACCAGCAACATTTGCTATTAGGTTTTCATGCGTCAATACAACTCCCTTTCCACATAAATCAAAGGGTAACTATTATGCAATGAAATCTTTAACTGTAGAAACTCAAAAGAGCAGCTTGAGCACCCTCAGTCCCACCTTTGGTGTTCCAGTAGTACCACTGGTGTAGCATATTGTTGCAACATCCTTTGGCTTAGGTGGCAAAAAAGGCTGCAAACTGCTGCGGCCCTAGAAGAGAACCATTTGACATAGGTCGATCTTTTACTTGAACAGAAACATTACAAGTATAAATGTATTTCCAATTGAAAATTGCTGCTCTAAATTGCAAATTGTGGATTAAGATGGGCTTATTGAACAGTCAAACTAGATGGTAAGACATTTTTTCATGGTAGGAAGTATCTAATACAACAGGCGTCAGGAGGAAAGATAAAAGCGTCTCCACATGGAACAAGGATCGGCAAATTATGAATTTCACTGCAATAATGAAAGCTGGATTTCTTTTGTTCCATGTGGGTGCGAATCACTAAACTCCATATAAGGACTCCCCATTAGTAAATTATTCAAACGCAAATTGAAGAAAACAATTCAAAGAGAAAACAGAAGCGTTTTCTATATTGAATTGAGATGTATGTACAGAGGATTTCTATGGTATATATGCAAAGAGCCTAGAAATATTTTGGAGATATTCTAGCTATCAAATCTCCCAAAAAGATATTAATTCCTAAATATATACACGGAAATAATCAACTCGAATAATTCTTGTCAACACTCCCCCTCAAGTTGGTGCATAGATATCACACATGCCCAACTTGCAAACAAGATTATGAAATTATTTGTTGTAGAGCCCTTTGGTGAAGACATCTGTTAGTTGTTCATTAGACCCCACATGGGATAAGTGTAAAGAGTCATTCATAAGTTTCTCCTTTATGAACTGTCGATCAATTTCTGTGTGTTTTGTTATATCATGCTGAATAGGATTGTAAGCTATGCTAATGGCAGCTTTGTTATCACAGTAGAGGGATAAACTTCCTACATTGATCAGTTGTAACTCATTCATCAGCTTTCTTACCTACAAGAGTTCGCACACACCTAGCGCCATAGCTCTATATTCAGCTTGCGCACTGAATCTAGCAACTGCATTCTATTTCTTGCTTTTCCAAGTGACTAAATTTCCTCCTATAAGCGTATAGTAACCAGTGTTGATCTCCTATCATCTAGAGATCCAGCCCTATCAGCATCTGTAAATGCTTCTATCTTAAGGTGACCATTGTTAGTGAAAAAGAAGACCTTTTCCTTATAATAGCGTAGGATACAAAATATAGCCTGTAAGTGTAGTTTTCGTGGATCATGCATATACTGACTCACTAGACTAACTGCATATGCTATGTCCGGTCTAGTGTGAGAGAGATAGATTAGTATCCCAACTAATCTCTGATATCTCCCCATGTCTACTAACGTACCTGTTCTCTCTTAAAGTTTGTGGTTGCTCTCGATAGGAGATTCAGCTGGTTTACAACCCATCATACTGGTTTCTTCTAACAAGTCTAGGACATATTTTCTCTAGGAGATAAAAATTCCTTTTCCTGATCTAGCGACGTCAACTCCCAAGAAGTATTAAAACCTTCCTAGATCGTTAATTTCAAATTCTTGAGCAAGGAGTTTCTTCAGCCTAACCATCTCTTCTGTATCACTTCCCGTTACCACAATGTCATCAACATAGACAACTGGAAGCGTGATCTTACCTTGAGAATGCTTGATAAATGGGGCATGATCCGCATTACTCTAATGATAACCAAAGGAAATCATAGCCCGACTGAACTTTTCAAACCATGCTCTGGGTGATTGCTTTAGCCCATACAAGGCCTTTTTTAGCCTACAAACCTTCCCTTGTGTCATCTCATCTTCAAACCTGGGAGGAATCTCCATATACACCTCCTCTTTTAGATCCCCATGAAGGAAAGGATTTTTAACATCAAATTGTTTTAAGTCCCAATCTAAATTAGCTACACAAGAGAGTAGAATTCTGATTGTATTCATCTCAGCAACAGGAGTAAAGGTTTCTTGATAGTCGACCGCATATGCTTGAGTATAGCCTCTAGCCACTAGTCTCTCCTTGTATATCTCAATAAATCCATCTGGCTTATGCTTCACTATGAATACCCATTTGCAGCCAACCGTCTTTTTTCCTTCTTAAGCAGTGACAAGTTCCTAGGACTCATTTTTTGCCAGGGCCTTTATTTCCTCAGCCATAGCTTCTTTCCACTAGACAATTTTCATTGCTTCTCTCCAATCCTATGGAATATACACAGCGAAAATAGATAAGACAAAAGCTCTATAGGGAGGAGATAGTGAGTCATAGGTATTAAGCGACTATTTCAACATAATAGCTTAAGTTGTTGTGTGAGGCCAACTCAATTAGTTTTATATATTCTCTAACACACCCCCTCAAGTGAAAGCCCTTTGGACTTGAAACTTGCACAGGCCTGCACAGGCCTATTTTACCTTGTGCTTAATTTTATAGATGAGTGGTAGGATTCGAACTCACGACCATTTGGTCACAGAGGCTCTAATACCATATTAAGCGACCATTTCAACACAATAGTTTAAGCTGTTGTGTGAGGCCAACTCAATTAGTTTTATATATTCTCTAACAATAGGAAATAAAGTTACAAATTGGGTGCTTAGTGCAAGTTCTAACACCTTTCTGAAAAGCAATAGGCTTATCTAAATCATCAAATAAATCATATTTTAACTCACCAGTGTTTTCGAGAGAAGAGGATGGCATAGACTGCATGGTGGCTTTTTCTGTCTTATCTCATCTTGAGTATATCTTCAAATCTGGTCTATCTAAGCGCATAATTCGATCCTCCTGAACGACACTAGTTTTCTGCCGCTGAATTGTTCTCTCCTTGGATCACATTATCAAGCAACACCTCTTCACTCTCATTCTCCCCCTAAAGAGGAGTTTGATGTGTGGTGAAATAAGGATCACACTTTAAAAAAGTGACATCCATACTTACAAAGTATTTCTAAGATGGGAATTGACAACACTTATATGCCTTTTATGTGGGAGAATATCCAACAAACACACACTTCAAAGCTCTAAGCTCTAAGCTCTAAGCTCCAACTTGCCTCCATTCCAAGCCTGAGCAAAGCAAATACACCCAAATAATGTTGGAGGTACAGTATAAGAATTTTTACCTTGCAATAGTTCTACAAGGTTTTTAAAATCCAAAATCCGAAATGGCATTCTATTAATAAGATAGGCAGCTGAAAGGACCGCATCACCCCAACATCCCTTTGGAAGATTCATTGTGAACATGAGGGATCGAGCTACCTCCAGAATATGTCTATTTTTCCTTTCTGCAACTCCATTTTGTTCACTAGTATAAGCACAACTAGTTTAAGGTATTATTCCATAGGAATCTAGATAAGCACGAAATTTTCCCTCCATATAGTCCAGTCCATTATCAGATCTTAGGATTTTAACTTTAGCATCATGTTGGGTACATATCCTTTTATGAAAAGACTGAAAGCACAAAAACACTTCATTCTTAGCTTTCATCAAAAAAACCTAGGTTAATCTTATGCAACAATCAATAAAGGTCACAAACCATCTATAGCCAAAAAGAGAGGGATTTTGCGTAAGACCCCAAACATCGGAGTGAACTGTTATAAAAGGAACATAACTTTTATTATTAAATAAATGATAAGAACTTTTCATGCATTTAGCACAGTCACATGCTTCACAAAACAAAGAATTAAAAGAAGTTCTTTTAAACAAGCTTGGATATAATTTTTCTAGGGCAAAAATCTTAGGATTTTAACTTTAGCATCATGTTGGGTACATATCCTTTTATGAAAAGACTGAAAGCACAAAAACACTTCATTCTTAGCTTTCATCAAAAAAACCTAGGTTAATCTTATGCAACAATCAATAAAGGTCACAAACCATCTATAGCCAAAAAGAGAGGGATTTTGCGTAAGACCCCAAACATCGGAGTGAACTGTTATAAAAGGAACATAACTTTTATTATTAAATAAATGATAAGAACTTTTCATGCATTTAGCACAGTCACATGCTTCACAAAACAAAGAATTAAAAGAAGTTCTTTTAAACAAGCTTGGATATAATTTTTCTAGGGCAAAAAACGAGGGATGCCCTAACCGCCTATGCCACTGTAGAATTTCCTTATCAACCACATCATTCCCAAGAGACTGTTGATGAGCAACTGTAATGGGATTTTCTTCCAAGACATATAAGTCATCCTACAATCTACCAATTCCAATCCTCTACCCTGTGTGAAAGTTCTAAAGAACACAATGATTAGGAAAAAATTCAACTATGCAATTAAGATCCTTAGTAATGAGAAGATTAATAGAAAAATAAGGTACGTGAAGAACTAAGGGTAAAGTGATATTAGGAGTACAGTTAACCGACATGTACCAGATACGAAGGTAAAAGACTCAACTGTTATTATAACATTATCTCCTTTTTTTCCATAAGAATATGTTAAACTTTTTTTTTGAGAGCCTATCATATGTCTGTTAGCTCCAAAGTCTATAATCCAAGGATTATCCCTAGGATTTGCGTACGCACTACCTAATTTTGCAATATTTGACGTACCAATTGTGGAAGGAGAGTCCAATTTTGAGAGAAGATGTCTGAAGTTCCTCATTGGATAAAACTCCAATTAACAGTGCTTCAAATGCTTCATTCCCTTCAGCCAAGTGAGCATGGCCCCTTACCATTGAACCGCCGCATTTTCCACAACTTTGATTTGGTCTCCCATGCAGTTTCTAGTAGGTTTTCTTTGGTGCGCCTTTGTTTTCCACAATAATCATAGTGCAAGTGATCCTTATCAGATTTTGGCTTCTCAGTAGAACTAGCCACTAACCCTACTTTCTCAACAATGGTTGTATGTAACATAACATTTCTTCGACTTTCTTCTTGCTGAACGAGAGAATGCACAATTTGTAATAAAGGGAAAGGTTCTTTTACAAGTATAATACCTCGTATATGATCATATTCTGGGATGAGACCCACTAAGAAATCAAATATTCGATCCTCCTCTGTCATTGTCTGGAATTTAACAGCTTCTTTTGAGCATTATGCTTGAAAGTTTTGATACTAATCTAGTTCCTGCCGCAATCCACATAGCTCTGCAAAGTATTGTGATACAATCATATCTCCCTGCTTCGTGTTATGCAATTTATTCCGAATATCAAAATTTTGTGCTTTATTACCTACTTGAGAGTAAGTCAAAGAAGCAGCTTGTCATATCTTTTTTGTTGTGTCAAGTAACAAATACGTTGGAGCAATCTCCAGTTGCATTGAATTGATGAGCCATAACATCTCGAGAGAATTCTCGAACTCCCATTGATTATAATTAAGATTATTGACATCAAGTTTCTAACTGCCACCATTAATGTAACCCTATAAGCCTCTAGCTTTGATGAATAACAAACAAAATCTTGACCAAGCAAGATAATTGGTTCCATCAAGTTTCACAGGATTGATTTGAAGTGAAGGATTATCAAAACTCGAAAGAGTTACTTTCTTCACATTCATCTTCTTTATAATCACTCAGGACAATGAAAAACTATACCAACAGAAAGAGTTTAGAAACAAACGGAGACTTTTGACGTCTTTTCCGACGGGCTATTGGAGGTCAGACACCTCAGGGAGGATGAACGAAAGCTAGCAACACTGGTAGTCTAAGATCCGAGACAAAAAGATGGCCAAAGGGTGGCACATGGAACTTACGCATGGCGGAAGCTGATGGTCTGTAGCGGCGCGTGCTGAGCGTGGCTGAGCTGGTGATGTCGGGTCTGTCACAGACAGGGTCATCAGTCGGTTATGAAGCAAGCTGGGTGGGCGGTGATATTAAATACACCTTGTTTTTGGGTGAGTACACACTTAGTAGTTTATTGTTCCGAACAGAGAGGAAGAACTAAGAAAAAAAAATTTGAGAAGAGGAACAGGCCTTTAAATCAAACAGGGCTGTAATACCATGAAGAAAACAATTCGGAGAGAAAACAAAAGCGTTTTCTATATTGAGATGTATGTACACTGAATTGAGATGGTATATATACAAGCGGCCTAGGAATATTTTGGAGATATTCTAGCTATCAAATCTCCCAATTATAGGAAGAGATCACTACAGATATTAATTCCTAAATATATGAACAATCAACTCTAACAACTCTTGTCAACACAAATATTTCAAATAAGGAAAATGATTCATTGGAAATAGTCGCAATAGCTCAGCTAGTAGAGCAGAGAACTTTCTTTTAATTTTATTTTAAGAAAAAAGAGATCCTCTATCATAGTGAGGGAGGATCTCAATTTATATAAGTTAGTAATTTGGTTGTAATAACTTATGAAAAAAAAAGATGCTCATGACAAAAGGATACATCCTTGAGCATTTACTTGGTCACAACTACCCATGAGTTCAAAGTGGCCTAAAGTGAAATCAGATTTTTTTTTTAGTATTGACAATAAATTGCAAAAATGATCCAAGTAATAAATCCCTAAATTTCATTTTGGGTAAACATACCCTTCAATTAATTATTATTTTTTTAATGGATGAAAACAAGAAAATTGTTAATCTCCATGTCTCCATAGTCCACCAATTTGGCAGAGTCCAATTTTTAGTGGTGCAAACTTTGAAAGTTCATATTGATGGTGAGTCATTTTCAAATGTTCAGGCCTTAAAAACTACTAATTCATAAGCGAGAGCACATCAATTAGCCAAAAAGAAATTTCTAAACTTACCATCTTCAAAGCGTTGAGTACAAATGAACAAGGAGACATACAAAAACAATATCCATAGTTCTTTCTTATCAACAAGACGTCTAAGGAAAAGTTAGTAGGAAACTTACCTCATCAAACAGTTTTTGATATGACAAAAGTTTGACTCTTGATGAAGGAAGCGATGGCAAGTGTTCATCCACACCCCCCACAACCTGCCATCACATATAAACAGAACTTGTTGCTACAATAGAAAATTATTCAGTTCACTCATGGCTAAGACTTTTCAAAATCAATTATGGAAGTACGCACCACTATCAGCTGTGCAGATGGAATCTCAGATATAAAGCTCAAAAGCTGCAAGTTTCAGGAGGATATATAAGGTATGCTAAATCACAAGTGATGGTCTTATTCATAATTGTAAGTAGAACTGAAACAATTCCACAAAGACCAAATAAAGAGGATAACCCATAATAAATATCATCAGCATTTCACTTAACAAAAACGCACACGCAAAGAGCTTCCACTTTCAACAATAAAAGCAGAAGTATCACTTCACATTTTCAGAACACAGTTTTATCAACCTTTATACAACAAAAACATTTCAGAAATCTAGAACAAATGATTTTCAGAAACATTATAAGCAAATTGCACCACAAAAGAGATATGGACCTAGCGAAGGGAGGGGTAAAAAAAAGAAAAATCAAATCATCTGAAAGCTTAATCAACATGCAGTAGGCATATCAGTTTCATTCATGCAGCTCGGTCATTTTCAGTCATATAGATCACTGAAGATAAGAATTTTTTATGGAAGTATAAATGAAAGGTAGGGCAAAGTGAAAGGAGGAACTTAACTTACGGTGTTCAAAGTTTCTGGAACACAAAATATAGCCTGCACATCAGCATGATTCACAACATACTTAACTGCCTCAGGACCTGCAAGTCAAATTATGTACTGTCAACATTAGCTGGAAAGTCAAGCAAATTTGCAACTGAACAGTCAAATACACACCAAGAGTGTCATATAAGGGAATCGAGATATACGAATATGCAGCACATGCGTGATCCACAATCAGCCATTCTGGTCTGTTTATAAAATACAGTCCAACGCGGGCTCCCTGTTGAGTAATAACTAAATTAACTAAACCACTTAACTATTAAGTACAGTATTAAGTGGTTATAAGAACAAGCTCATATAAATAAGAAGCAGAACACACATTTTGCAAGCCATTAACTTGAAGTCCAGAACCTATTGCTTCCCTGGCAATGCCTGCTTCTCCATATGTCATCCATGTGTATCTTAAAGCCATCAAGAAAAAGAACAGTTAAAAGTCACATAACCCGCAAGTTCAATTAATTATAAAATGAAAATGTATAATCAAAAACTCACTCTCCAACCCTTCCATCAGGTCGAACCCGCGTGCCCAAATAGTTGTAATCAGAAAAAGTTTCAACAGCACGACTATGGATAAACAACCGAAAGTAATATCAATAGAGCAAAGATGAAAAACAAATCAGAGTCTTGTAGAAAGTTTCGTCATTTATGTAACGAATTGAAAAGAACAATAATTTCAAGTGATTAGTTTAGAGAGAGTGAGAGAGAGGTCATCTTACACAAAGTTATCGTGCAAAGTATCAATCTCCGGGTGATCGGGGAACCTACTTATAAGCTTCAACGGAGAGCGAGCAGACCTGTAGACATTCCACTTGCCGTTTTGCAATTTCTCTGGTAAAACTACACTGTAGGTTTGGCCTAATCAAACAGCAACAGCAAAAACAGCACCTTAAAAATGAATAAAAAAACAAAGGACATTACAATAGATAGCAATTAAAATGTGACAGGATTACTGCAGTGTGAGGCGGTGAGGCTAGGATCGAGAGTGGAGGAGTGGTCAGCGGTGGGGAGGAGATGAGACTGGATGGCTTTGAGGCGCCGGTGAGCAGAGGAATCCATGATGTTCACGAAATGAAGACGGGCACGCTTTCCCGTGCAGTTACGTTACTACTTATGAATATTATGAAGACGGGCACGCTTTCCCGTGCAGTTTACGTTACCACTTACTACGTTTGATTGTTTAATATAAAATAAGAAAGCTTTTCTTTTTTTATTATTATTCAAACATTTGTCGGGGAAAAAAAAAGAAAAAGTCAATAGTCAAATTGAAATCATAGAGGATAGCGTAAGGCCCATGAGGAAGAGACTTGAAACAGAGATTTGGGTCAGCGGGACTTTAATCAAACCAATACCAATAATTATCCTGCAATGTCTAGGTTAAGAAGCATAACAACTAGATTAATAACCTTGTTTCAAGAATGCTAAAACCATAACATAGAAAAAATTCTTAATTTAAGATCTAAAGTTTTGGTAGTAACTAATGCAAATTCACTTCAAAATAAATTATACAAATAAATTTACGACAATGGAGTGATTTCAACGCATTTCTTTAAACAAAGATTTTGTTTTTTCTCTTTTCAGATGGTAAATATTTATCAAAACATGAGATGTGAATCAAACTCATGTTTAAGTAAAAATTGAGATATTAATGCAAATTCATCCATGGGCTCAAATTTAAGTATTTTTAATAAGCCGATCTATGGGTCAATTAGGCTTATATCGGCTCAAGGCCTAATTTTTAAGCAAAATAACAGCATTTTACTTAGAAGAGTTAGGTCTCGAATAGACCTGGGCTTGAGCAATTCTTGCCTGGACTCAATTAAAAAAAACGTTGTTTTATATATTTAATTTTAAAAATTAGCAAGACTAGTCAATTGTCATCCCTAATTCCGATCTTGCATCTTTGGCCTCATTTTGCATAACAATTAGAAGTACAAACGTTATTATCTCATAAAACTTGAAATATACAATATAGAATCCAAAAGGTTTGGTGGGCATTTGAAAACTACTTAGAGATGACTTTAATGAATCTGTTCAATGAAGCAAAAAGGCCTGCTGCTTGGTTGAACAAAGTTGGTTCCTGCTCAGATTTCTCATGCAAATTTCCAAATATTATCTGCGGGGATCAGTAGTTTCATTTCAAGTCCCAGCTAACCTTTCAGTTACAAATGCTATCTTCAGTGAATGGAATTAGGATAAAATCTAACCTCCAGTTCTTCAGCATCAGGACGTCTATTGAATTCTTTCGCAAGCAGATATCTGTTAGGTCTATCCCTGTCATCATAAAAGACCTTCCACGCTCTGGCAAGGAGAGAAAT
>JANQBM010000007.1:9216564-9227300 GCA_025594535.1 Erythroxylum domingense
ACGGATGTAGGTCTGGATGGGCTTAGTGGGCTGTATACTAATACTAACAGGCTGAACACTAGGAGGAATGCTAACAGGGACCTTGAACTTTATTACTTTTTTCCTTCAAATCCACTTGTTAATTATCATCTAACTAAAGATAGCATAACTGTTCTCAGTTTTTCAGCTTTATAAAAACCATATAAGCATTCAAACCAAATTGATTAATCAGAAAACCGTTTAATGAAGTTGGTAATCCTAAAGAAAATATGAGACAACTATTTCATTTATAGTTGAAACGTTCAATTTTTTAGAAAAGGGCAGCCATACTCTAAACCCTTGATAATTGCACCAAGACTTTTACATTATCCTTACAACGGAATTGCTCCAAAACTCCACCAAGAAATCATACTACGATTAATGGAGTGAATGCAATAATGTACAGCAAGTGGTCAAATGAATAGGTACAACAAGTCTTTAATCAGGTGATTCCAACTATGAATGAAAGTGCACCAAGATCCTAAAGATGGAAGAGCTAAAAAATCATGCTGGTGTAAAGGAATAAATTTTCTAATTCATTAATTTTGCATAATGATATGAATTAGTATGTAGCTTCAAATCTGGACTTTACCTTTGACCAAACGTCAAACATAGATGATTTATAAGAACAAAATACTGACATACAGCAACTGAAAATATTTAAGGTTGCACAAACCTCACACTCCAAAATCTGATTCATTTTACAGGCCACATTAAGAATCACAAAATTCAGACAAGGTTTCACTTACCATATCTATTCTCTAAAATATTGATAGCTCTTTGATATACAATCATTGACTGCTCAAGCATCCCCAAAGATGAATAAATGCTTCCCATGTGTGTTAATATTGATTCCAAAAGGGGTTCATCGTCTTTCAAATTGTTGACAATCTGACTCAACTGTTCAAATAAATAAATGATTAAAAAGAGATGTGTAAGAACTTGTGTGCCACATTCATCTTCCATTTCATTTTCAATATCCAACAACATATGAGAGGATTACTTGTAGCAGAGAAATAACAAGCACAATATGACTAGCACATCCATGACACGGACATTTTCACAGTCAATTAAGAGAATCTACTGGATAGTTCAAAAGATATTTCTTTATACATCTGGCAATAATTCATGTTGCCCATATTTTCTTGATAATGAAATAAGGATGTCCATTGAAAGAAAAATAAATATTTCCGACAAGATACAGAAAACAATCTGAATTCAAATGTTCAAAATGGTATGTAATCAGAAAAAATACTATACAAAAATAACCTTCAAAAGATTCCCTTTAGCTGGGTGTAACTAACAAAAGGTGAGGAGTGTTTAATTTGCAGTTTATTGTCTAATAAATATCATATCTCAAATTGAGATTCATAAGAAGTTTTTGTCTAATAGTAGCAGCCTCAGGAATAGTAGCATTAAAATAGGTGGCTCCACTCCTAGTTGGTTTTGGTTTTCTTACTCAGGACTCTTAAGTCCCAAAAGCACAAGAATGTAAATCTCCACAAGTGTTTTGGTAGCTGAATTGCTCTCCCATCCCACCCTACAATGCATACTACCATACTCTTTACTCTTCTTCTACTTCTTTTCACACAACTTCTACTTATGTTCTCCCATTACCCGAGTACTTTTCATAGTGTTTCAACAACCCTTATTTCACAATTCTTACCCAAAAATCCAAATCGTCCATACAGGGTTCACAAAACCTGGAGTATTCTGTTTGCCAGTCATAATCCATTAGCACTCCACTAGTCAAACAACCCATCAATCTTATGCATTTTTAAAACATTTAAATCCAGAACTGAAGAATGAGATAGCCGCAAACTCAAACAGCAATCAATACCTATTAGCCAGTATACTAGTGCAAAACAAAAGACTACATGCACATGAATTAAGAATGAAGACACAATCAAGGAAAATCGAGGCTACCATCTTCATTAGAAACCTAACGAATTTTAGATCTCCAACTGCCAAATATCCCAGGGCTATGACATCAAGAGTAGCAGCTTCCTGGATGCTTCTAGCACCATCACTTATTTGTTCTTCCACAATCTCATAATTTGCTTGAAGTAGGTCTACTGCATCACTTATGTTTCCCATCTTAACCATCATTTTGACTTCATCAAATAACTCTTGCAATTGCATCTCCAATTCATTCATAGCGCCTGTTGGTTTAGTTGAGCTCTGAGGCAATGCCCAAGACCTGCTAATTTGAAACTAAGCATCTCATTAAAAAACCTAACCATTTTCATGAAAATAAACTGAATGCAAGAAGTGAGTGTTCTTGGAATGTTAATCAGAATTACAAAGAGAAAAATAGATGAAATATATTGACCATAAAAGAATATCTAGCATGTACTGAAGTAAGTTACCATCTTGTTAAGTCAGATGAAGTTGAAAAACTAGAGGAAATAACATTTTGTTTGCAGGCCAGGTCTGCATTTGATGAGCCAACTGATGCACATATTCTCAACATGAAACGATGAGAAATGGTCTTTGGAGATACTTTGAACAGTTTGCTGCTCCCCCTGTGTTTTTGGAAAGAAATTGAAGACACTCCTTTACTCAAATGGCTTGAATGCGAGTGCAGTAATGACAGATGATGAATCCTGGAATGTTAAGATAAGAGAAAAAAGAAGAATGTCAACTTTGAAATGCCATCATTAAAAATATGGTCTGGAAATTGAAATCTTTGCAAGAAGAAATAGTACATTAGTCTCACTCTGCCGACATTTATATTAGAATTTTGACCTAAACCTTGTAGATATGTAACATGAGTAATTTTCTTAATCTCCACTAGTCCTATATGACATGGTGCTTGAGTGATAGTCTTCCATTAACATGTTTATCACACGGTCATCCACGTCCATGTCAAGTCGATACTTTTTTTTTTCTCGCTATCTAAACAATCTGAATAGTAAGCAACACCAGCCCCACACTCTCAGGTAATAAATAGAACATTATGCAGCCGAAAGGTTGAAGACAAATAAATTAGTTTGGTTAACACAACTAGTTTTGCCACCTGGTAAAAATATTAACAATGGTTTTGAAAGTTTGGAAAGATTATTGAATGCAAACAGTTTTGGACACACGTGGTCAGTTGCTCTAGTGTCAATCATCCAGGTGTATACATCAACTTGGCCTGCAAAACATAAACTATCATTTTTCAAATTACCAGCCAAGTTATTGTCACTCTCTCCATTCTCACTATAGTATTGATGTTGCTTTGTCACTACTTTTCCCTTTAACATTCTTACAATCTCATCCATTCTATTACAGAGTAATTCAAACTTTAGAATTTTCAGTTTCCATATCATCCTCAAATGGAGTCTTTTATTCATTACCTACTTTTGCAACTATTCTTCTGTTTGTTGGTGTCTTTGACTTACTATGCTGGCACCAATCTGGATAACCCACAATTTTGAAATAATTCTCCTTAACGTGCCCATCTTGATTACAATGTTCACAATGCCTCTTCTCCTTTTCAGTTTTCTACTTCCTCTGATCTTTATTATTTGTTTGGCTTCAACTCTTCTTGCAAATGCCACTGATTACCTCATGCAATTCCATTCAAAACTGCATCATTATGTTCCTGTTCCCAATCTCTTCAATCTTCTCAATGCTTCCATAACCACACTGGGGCAATGGATCTAAGCTAATTCATCCCGCAGCCTTTTAAGCTTTGTATAATATTGTGTTACAAAGGTATTTCCTTGTGCGAAAGCAATAATTTGCCTTTCCAATTGATAATTGACGGGACCATTACTTTTCCCAAATCGATTATGTATCTCACTCGAAAGATCCTTTGAACAAGTTGTATACATGAATCCTTCTACTAAATCTTTAGAAATTGAATTTAGTAACCATGATGTAACCATTTGAATTTAGTAACCATGAATCTACCTTTTTCCATTGTTCAAACTCATCTCAATCAATCTTTGGTTAGTTCATTTTTCCATCAACAAACCCTAACTTGTTCTTAGCACCCAAAGCAATCTTAACAGCCCTATACCATGATCTATAGTTTGATCCAATTAAATAATTATTACCAAAAGTCATACCAAGGTGATTCGAGCTTTGTAACATAAGAGAACCTTCTTCATTCATCTAACTATTGTTTCTCAATTGCGCACTATTAATCATCACATTTACAAATCCTCTACTAGAATCCTCTATCTTTTTTGCTTCTCATCTAGTTAATACTAACAATGCTTAAGGAATTTTAGGGAAAAGTGGTTCTGATACTATAAACAATCTGAAGATTAAGCAAAACTAACACCAAGTTCTTGGGTAACATCCCTCTGATTTTTTGACAAGAACCTTTATTTTTTTAATGAATTTTGGTAAAGTATCTACAACAATAACTAACTCTAGCTTATATTATACTAGAAACTAACTAAGGTTGTTACAATTATAAAATTACCATACGACCAATACAATACACCTTAAACTTCTAGAATTGTTTCAATTAAGTCATTTTCTTTCAAAAACTTAATCTATAGTCTCTTCCTTTTTCTTTTATGTGTTTGAGATCTAAAGACTAATAATTTATTCTATAACTATTCATCCAATTGCGATACAATAAAGTATGTTTCTATCTTATGGAAGACAATTGGCTCTTTTTGCATGCAGATCATGAAAAAAAACAAAAAGAACATGGATATTCATTAAAGTCCGAACCTGAAACAATAAGATTATTAAGTTTTTTATGCCATGCAAAGTTTAAACCAAGACAAGAAGTTAACAATTTTAAAAGCTGAATCAATTAAACGAAAGCTTAAAATAAAATGAAAATGCCATTGATGAAACAAAAGTATCCCCACACAAACTCCCCAGTCAGTCAATCCCATCTACATTTTAGAAGAACAAAATTTGCACAATCCATATATACTATAAAGATGGAGAGCTGTACCTTCTCTCTAGGTTCACTTTCCCATCCAGACATTCTCCTCTCCAAGATCCACTTTTATGGCTTCTTAGCTGATCCTTTGATTAAAGTCCTTTTTGTTTGTTTCACTATTGTTCCCTTTCTTTTCTTTTTTACCTTGTCCTTGTTTTTGGATTCCAGTTATATATTACAAAGTCTACATAGTCTTTCATATATACTACAACGATGGAGAGCTCTTTTGTCTCCCTAGGTTCCCCTTCCCATCCGGCCATTCTGCCCTCTAGGACCTACTTTCATGGCTTCTCAAATGATCCTTAGATTGCATCCCTCTCTGTTTGACTCACTGTTGTTCCCTTTCTTGTCTCTTGTTTTCTTTACCTTGTCCTTATTTCTGGCTTCCAATTATTCCTTCTTCTTCCTCTTTTGCCACTCTTTTAGCCTGAACATTCATTCACTTCTCACTTGGTTTGTAGATCTTCCTTTTTGTCTTTTTGCACCCTTTGGAGTCTATACCTCTCCATTTTGTTCCTTCTTTCACCTATTTCTCCTTTCTACTTTCCCTCCCTCTATCATCTTCCTGCCTCTTTTAGTTTTTGTTTTTAGCAACAGTTTTTTGAAACTCTCCTCACTAGTCACTCATTTTTCCTTCTTTAGCATTATATCTAACCAGACACCCTCTCCTAACCAAACACTAGCTTCTTCAACTCTCACATCCAATGCCCCCACTTCCCTGCATTCTCCTCTCAGCTCTCCCAACCTTTCACCCCATTCCTCTGATCTTGATCTATAGGTAACTTCCAAGTCCCTCAGCTCCGTCTTCCACTTTTCCTCTTAAGGACTCTACAAGCTCAGGTCTTTCATTCTCTGAGTGCTTTTGGAGGTAGGTCTTGAGCAATTCTTCTCTTGTAACTTTTCTCAAGTATTGTCCCCCTTCCACGGAAGCAAGGCACACCATTGTAGCCCATCCTTTGGAGCTTTTTAGAAAAGGTGCATCCAAATAGGATTCAACATTGATTGATTTTTTCTTAGACAAAAGGTCTACTTTCCCACCCTTAAATACATGGGCTCATAAACATTGGAAATACATAGATTTGAAGAAGCCCTAGTTAATGAGGATAATTTCTTCCTTTTCCAATTTGAGAATACTCAAAAGGTCCAAGATAATGGCCCTTGCACTTTAGCAATATGACCAAATTTGTACAGAAATGGAAATTCGGAACTCACCTTCAAGCTCTTAAGAAAAAACAAGTTCCTCTTTGGATTAATGTCCATAATATCCTACATGAATGTTGGACCACCTTTGGCCTCAATCACCTTGCAAGTTTCATAGGAAAACAAATCGGAATGGATGAATCCGCTACAAGCATGAAGAGTGTAAGTTATGCTATAATATGTGTGAATGTGCACAATAATCAAGAGATTCCAGAAGTGATTTCTATATTGAGACTTAATGAAATTGATGAACTCTATGAAGATGAGGTCTCAGTTTCATACCAACAAAGACCTCAGGTTCACCACCAAGGCAGGACGTGGAAGCCCATAGGTAGGAAATTTCAAAATGGCTATTACTATGAGCTAATGTGGTTAAACATTCTAAGAGAAAAAGAGATTGATTTAGGAAAAGAAGATGGGAACCAGAAACTTACAAGTTGAGAATGTGTCATTAGAGCCTATTCCTTATAATGCCTCCAACAACATAGAATCAACAACAGGCAACATAAACGCTAGTGCTCTTCAGGAGATAGACAAAGATCCCTTAAAGGCAAACACTATGGAATCTTAGAATTGATTTAGCAATAAACCAAACCAAGCTATGATTTTGCCTACCAATCACAACGTTGTTCCCTTCATTTTTAAGACATCTAAGGCTCTCAACTGTAGCTCTCCAATTATTCAAAATATCACTGAATTAGATAATGATTTCAAGTCCACGATTAAAAGGAAACTCAAAAGGAGGAACAAGGTCATCATCATCATCATCATCACCACTCAGTCCGAAACCCCGCAATGAAGCGGGGTCTGGAGAGGTCCGATAGTATGCAGCCTTACTCCTACATAGTAAAGAGGCTGTTTCCACAAAAGGAGGAACAAGGTACCAACTATAAACCAGTCTTCACAATAACTTTTCTCTCCTAGAATGTTAGAAGGCGTCAGCCCCAAAAACAACTTCTTCTTCGAGACTATTTATAGGGATTAAAACCAGGTTTGATTAGTCTTTTGGAAACGAAGTTGAAGGAAGAGAACTACAAAGAGCTTGGTTTTTTTAGTAATAAACGGTCTATTATCTCAACCCATTGTTCCCATTATAATGGTAAAATTGTAGTAGCTTTCAATCCAGACAAAATAAGGATTTATCATTCCACAATCTCTGATCAACTCATCCATTTAGATTTATCGCTTTTATAGGAGAAGTTATGCATTGATATAACTTTTGTTTATGCCCTCACTTTGCATTTCAAAGGAATTCCTTATGGAGAAAATTGGGGGAAATCCAAGCAAGTATTGAAAATCCCTGGATTATGTTAGGTGATTTAAATAGCACCTTACATCCTTTGGAAGTAGAAGGCGATGCTTATCTCTAGAACCATTCAGAAGATTTTTTCATATGCTTTAGTAATATTTAAGTTACTGACCTCAAAATGGCAGGCCATTTTTTCTCTTGAAGTAACAAGCAACAAGGTAGGTGGTTCTTAAAGAAAAAACTTGAGAAGGCAACGTTCAATAGCTACTGGTTAAGTCTCTTTCCTAAAAGCAAAGTTGTTTTTAACAATCCCCTCTTCTCTAATCACACTCCAATTATGATCCTAAACCTTATTTTGAGGTAAAAGAGATCTTATCCTTTTGGATTCAACAACTATTTGGTGAATGATGAAGGTTCTGAAAGGGGCATCATCAAATGTTTAAATCGCTCGTTTCAAGGCTTGCACTCTTTCATTTAAATGAGAAAGGTGCATATGATTAAGAACATAATTATAGAAATACTCACAAATTAGTGATAGATGCAAAAGCTAGACTAGCTAAGGCCCAACAAATACTTTATTAAGACCCTTCTATTATTAGAAATCAAGAAGAGGAAAATAAAGCTTTGCAAGTTTGCACTCAAGTTATGGAGGTTAGCTATTCTATTATAAAACAAAGATTAAGAGTCCAATGGCTCAATGATGGTGACAAGAATCCATCTTTTTTTCACAAGTCAATTCTCTACAAAGAGCCTCAATAGAATTGCAACAATTCAAAAAGAAGCTGATTCCTTGGTTCATTCCCAAGCTGATTTGTTGAAAGAAACATATGATTATTTCAACACTCTTGGTTCAGCTATGAATTGTTTATATTCTATGCGGATGTTTAACTCTTTCATTAATGATCGAATTTCAGGGGCTGATGCAAATAGTTTGATTCTTCCTTTCTGTTAAGATGATGTGGAAAAGGCTCTCTTTGAGCTCAAACATAATATGGTACCAAGTCCTGATGAATTTAATGCTCTTTTCTTCTAGAAACCTTGGCAACTCACCAAGCATGTAGTGTGTTAGAGGCTATTCTTGAATTTTTAACAAAGGCAAAATACTGAGAGAAATTAATAAGACTTTCATAATTCTTATTCCAAAACTGCCTATACTCTTGCTCCTTGAAAGAATATAGATCAATCTCCTGTTGTAATACAATCTAAAAAGTCATTTCAAAGCTCTTGGATTCAAGAATTAAAGTGGTAACAAAGCCCCTCACTGATCAAACATAAGGAGCATTTAATGAAAGGAGACAACTAGTAAGCTTCAAGAATTATAATAAAGAACACTCATTAAGGAGTTGTACAATCAAGATAGATTTTCACAATGCTTTTGACTCAATCAACTAGAAATTCATCATCAACACCTTGAATGCATTTGATTTTCTTCCAAAATTCCTAATTGTATTGAACAATCATTACCAAGGTCTGTTATAGCATACTAGTGAATAGGAAACCAACAAAGCTCATTAAAAGTTGCTAAAAGATTAAGGTAAGGTAATCCTTCATCCCCTTAACTATTTACATTAAGCACTGATGTTCTGTCTATACTTATTGGTTATGTGACAAGAATGGAGAGGAAATTCAAATTCCATAAAAAATGAAAAAGACTCAATATATATAGCCTATTATTTGCAGATAACCTATTACTATTCTCAGGGGTTGATTCTCACTCCATTAGTTCTTTAATCACGTCTATTAGAACTTTCAAAGAGTTATCTGATCTTGTAATGAATCAAGGAAAGAGCTAGGTCTTTATTTCATCATCTGTTTCTTATCTGCCCTTTTGGATCTCAAATCTGACAAACCGCCAAGTCGAACAACTTCCTTTTTACTTATCTGGGGTTACCTATTTGATGCAAAAGAGCTTAAAGTCCATAAAAGAAATAAAAGAGGAAAATTTAGTTAACCACAAGCCTTAATTTAATAGGATGAGGATTAGAAATTGAGTTGACAACAAAGATAAAACCTAAAATTTAGATTATTATGATTCCCTATTAGATATGGAATAGTAGTGAGTTAAATATGTTATCCTAATTGTTTAGGACTCAAATCTGTAAAATTTTTATTAGATAGAATTTAAATTTGTTAGGAACTCTTTCTTACTAGAATAAGGGTTCTAATAACTTCTATATAAATATGTGTACGCTTAGCCTTTCATAAATACCAATCCTGAATTTTACTTCAAACTTGAGTTTTCAGTTAGAAGGTGTGATGCTTTCTTTTAAGACTGATTCTTAGACCCTAAGAGTGATTCATAGATTTCTACCCTCCATTCTTTGTATTCCTCAATAAATTCCAGCAAACCTAACCCAAATTTTAGTTATCTTAAACCTAAATTCTAGCCATATTAAACCATGAAATTCTAAGCCTAAATTCCAACAATCAAATATATCAAAAATGAAATTTCAACATTCCTAGCTGAAATCCAGACCTGAAACTTGATATTACAATAACCTAATATCAGCCATATTTATTAATTTTGTGAATTTTAGTTAGTACTTCTTCTATTTGTCCTACATCACTATTTCCCATAAAAGATCAACTTATAGGGACTTTTTGCCTCTCATTGAACGCATAAAAAAGAGAACTAATAGTTAGTGCGACACGAGCCACTCTTTTGTTGATAGAATTCAACTTATAAATTTTGTTCTAAACTCTATCCATGTGTACAGGTCTTCTCAGATAATATTCCCAAAGAGCTTAATCAAAACTATTGAAAAGATGCTAAGGAGTTTCCTTTGGTCAAGAGACATTAGCAAGGTTTTGTAGCTAAAGTGGGAAGAGGGAATGTTTGCTTGCCTAAAGATGAGGCTGGTCTAGGCATTGCACATATCATACTAACCAATAGAGTCCTAATGGCCAAGAGAATTTGGAGGATTTTGGTTGATAATGAATCCTTATGGGTTAAATAGGTTCATTCTCACTATCTAAAGCATCAAACTTCTAATCTTTCTCCATAAAATCTAATTCTTCTCAGACCATGCTCCATATCCTAAAGCTGAGGTATCAAATGAGGCT
The DNA here is from genome assembly GCA_025594535.1 of Erythroxylum domingense. Classification (NCBI taxonomy): domain Eukaryota; kingdom Viridiplantae; phylum Streptophyta; class Magnoliopsida; order Malpighiales; family Erythroxylaceae; genus Erythroxylum; species Erythroxylum domingense. Next base: position 9,226,992 of record JANQBM010000007.1, read on the forward strand.
AGATTTCAAGCACAGGTTAGAGGATGGTTCCAATACCAACTTTTGATATGATAAATAGAGCATATTGGGGCCTTTAAGTGACAACTGTAAAGGAAACTATATCTAAAGAGGTTTCAATAAGAAAGGTCCTAAGTGAAAATAGATTCAATATTAGCCAAAGAACCAGAGATAAGCTGTTTACCATTGCTCCCCTTTACAATCCAAATTCCAACAATAGGGACTCTATCATCTAGTCAAGACACCCCATCATCTAGTCAAGACACCCCTTAGGCAACTACTTAAACAACTCATGCAAACATGTCCTAAGAA
>JANQBM010000007.1:9266847-9299012 GCA_025594535.1 Erythroxylum domingense
TCAATCACATTCATTCAATCATTTCAAAACAGAATTTAAACAAACAAGTAATTAAGTGAGACCGTCTAGGTTACTCATAAGTTGCTCCCGAAGCTAATGCCTGGAAGTTCTAGCAATTTCTGGAGGTTGACGTTCTAGTTGCTCCTCTATATCAAACACCATACATATATATCACAATTTGCAAAATTATGAGTGTTTAATAATGCACATGTATGAATGAATTATGTACAATGCATGTTCATGACAACCCCGAGTATCTTCCCATCAATTTCATCACAAAATCATTTTCATATCAAAACTCATCTAAGTAAAATTTATAGTTAGGTTTATGCCACACTAAAACCATTAAAATCTCAATTCATTTCTTATTGACTCACTTTATATTTTTCCAGGTCACACTTTTGGGTATATTGTTCACATTCAATTAGAAAGCGAAACTGATGTAATTTTGTCATACTATCTTCTATAAACGTGTTCCTCTATGTCTTATCCTTCCATTGACACCAAAATTACTCAATTTAGTTTAGAAATTTGAAAGATATATCTCCAACATTATCGGGTTGTTCACAATCAAAAACAGTGTACTACGTACAACTTCCATCCAGAAATTCAATATCTCAAAGAAAGAATAAAAATTCTAATTCTTGAGACAATTTGTAAGCATATATATCTAGTTTACTCCAAATTAAAAAGTGTCTCATTTGGAATCCTATAGATCCGGATATAATCAAAATACCAAAGGGTATTCAGGAAGAAAATCCTATTTCACTGCTCCAACAGATTCCACACTTTGATTTAATCAATATTTCTCAATTCAATTTAGAATGTTACAAAAGTTTATGGACGGATATAACGCTGTGTTAGGAATCTATTGGTTTAAGAATCAGATCATTTTGAGATCTAGAGAAGAAGTTATGGTCAAAAGAAGGAAAGCTGTTTAGGGTGAGTCAACCCCTTTGGTCAAACCAGCAAAGTCACCATACTTTACTTCATCTTCTCCACCGACATCTCAACCTCAAACCTCTATAACTTTTGATCCATAACTCCACAATTTACAAATTTTATATCAATGGAAAGCTTAAAGAAATATATATGACTTCCATGATAGACAACTTTGTCAAACACTCTCTATACGAGTTTAAAAAACTCATGGAAGTTTCAGTTCAAATTTTTTTAACTCTTTACTTACAACATTCGATTCCTCATGCTTAATCTATCATTTCTAATTCAATGCTCATCATTTATCCATTATTCTAACTCCATTTCAACTCAATATCATCCATAAAAAATTTATAGCCCATGATTGATCATAAACAATAATAACAGAACATACACATTTATGTGCATTCATCATCCATTTTCTGCGCATATTCAACTTTATTTCCGCTTTCATTTCACTTCTAACTATCACCTTGATCCTTCACATTTCAAGACACCAAATTAATCCCTTTCTTTAGATTTAGACCCATCCTTCACATTTCAAGACACCAAATTGATCCCTTTATTTAGCTTTAGAATCATTTTACATCATCACAAAAACACCCAAAGAGATCCACATTTATTCATCAAGAAAACAGAACAAAAGACCAATATATATCCAGTTTTTTTTTCAGCACTTTTTTCCTACACCCATTACTGAACTTCAAGTCAAAATTGGAAACTCTTAAAGACAGAATTTGGATTCTATGTCTTCATACAAAATGTAGCCATATATATGTAAGTTAATCCAAATAAAAAATCATCTCATTTGGATAACTACAGAACAAGGTATGGATAAATTACAGAAGCATATCCAGTGAAATTGTTACAACTAACATATTCCAGCCACTTTAAACACCATTATCTTTTCTCTTTAAACTTTCATCCTGGTTCTTCTCTTTTTAAGACTCTATACTTGCCTTATCTTTAACTTCCATGCCCAATCTATTCCATTCCTAAAACAACCAATGATCCACGTTTTTATCCATCAAAAATAGAACATAACAATATCCATTCATCATTCAATTTTTCTGCACTTCTTTCTACATTCATTAAGGATTCATTCAAACTCTAAAACATCTCTAAATCAATTTATGAATCATTAATCATCATCCATGTAAAAGCAAGATATGAATCTACCACATTCCTCATTCACGTTTTTAGCATGTGTCCATCCTCATTTTATGATCATTTAACACTTAACTATCATCATAACATGTTTCATTCAACAATTAAAGAAGAGTGATGCTTATACTTACTTGATTTAGCTCCTAATCCTTCAAGAAAACACCAAACCTATCTTGGTTGAAAGCCCATGTTTCAAGGTGGGAGGTTGATTTTCTTGTGGGGAATGAGGAAGACTAGAAGCTAAGAGTAGCAAGTGAAAGATGAGAACAAAGTGTTGATAGTTAGGTGAGTGATCGTGGGAGTGAAGAAGGGAAGAAGAAAAGAGATGGAGAAGCCACGAAAATAAGAAAGAAATGAAGAAGAGAGAGTCACAAAGTGGAAGCAAGAGTGACATCGTGAAAGACAAAGCAAAGAGGGACTTTAAAATTAAAAGAATAGTGATCTAAGACTTGGTCACTTGCCGCATGTCATAATTCTATAGGTTCAAACTAGTTCTTTTATTAAACTAATCCAATCAACACCAATTTTTACTCCAATTGTCTCCAAATTTCAATGACATAAGTCATTAAATCTCAAATTCATTTATAAAAATTTTCACCACCATTTGACTCTTAATTCTATTGCTATTCATCAATTATCTTGGCACTTGGCATTTTTCCTAGTCCGAAAATACTTAAAATTTTTGAAAATTTCCTAAAATTCTCCAAAAATTTTAAATCAATAAATACACTCTTCAAATCAATTTTTAACAAATAAAAGCCACAATTATCAACAAAATCACATTCACAATTCAATTATAAATTAATTATACCCGTAATGTCTATAAATGTATGTACAATTTTTTTCATGTGCCAAAATTCAATATTCAAGAGTATGAGCATGAAATGGATTTTCTAATTTCTTACTAATCTCTCATATTTGATAATCTAGCCTCAACATGGGTAACGGAATGTTATAATTATTGCCTAATCCCAATTATATCTTTTCAAATGCTCAACTTGCACTTATAGTAGGTGTAATGAAGCTGATAAAAACCAAGGTTAAGGCTCATATTTTGGGTTTAAAGAAAGAAGCAAATTCATTTAATCTCAAGGGGGCTCACTAAGGGTGACATTATGGTGGCTTTTTAAGCCAACAAGGTAAATCCTAATTGCCTTCATCATTTCAATGTCTGCATAAGGTTATGTGATCTCAACTATTATTTGTAAACAAGTTCTAGAGTTCCTTAATCATGGAAGAACACTCTTAACAAAGAATACTCAAAAATGGTGTTTAATAATTCAAAAGGGCTCAAATTCTTACCAAATGAAAAGTGTCATTCATCTATCACAACAAGGTAATGTCCTTTTAACCAAAATCCAAGTTAATCAATCTAAGCATACAAGTATAGTCATTCACTCATATTATGCATTTCTAATTCAATTTAGTTCATTTAATGATTATGAATCTAAATAATAAATGGGAAAACAAAAGCACAATACACAATTAATACTGCCTCCACACTTAAACATCACAATATTCCTAATATGACACAAAAAAGTAAAAGAGGGGTTTAGGATAAAAGAAAAAAGTTACCATAAATAAAGACAAACATTAAAGACTAAAAGAAATTAAACTGCATGTAGTGCGGACAATAAATCGAATAAGGAAAGGAATGCGATACGAAAGTGTAGTGGTAGCTACTTCGATGTGGTATGAAGCATGGCAATAAGCATAGCATCCAAAATTGATGAGTTAAGACAGCTGTGAGGAAGATAAATAGAAGAGATTGAAAAGAAGGTCATTTAGCGCTTTTTTAATGTCTTTTAGTTGGACACCTCAACTGTTAACTTCAAAGTGGATCATCTAAAGTGATTGATTCCTCTATTGCCTTCTCTTCACTGGTCTTCTTCAAAAAAAATTTCCAACCTCTCCCACAGTTACATCATCTAGCAATTTACATCACTTACTAATCTAACTAACTATGCTCAATTTATTTTCTTCTCCTTCCTACAACATAAAATCAAAGTCTGCAAGATTAAACTGATAAACATGAGAGCATTCTTTATAAATAGTATTCAGAGGAATAGGTTCAATTTTAAAGATTGAGAATTCTACTGTTTCTCTTAAAACAGTCATGCCCAACTTTCTATTCTTCAAGTCAATCACGATATTAGTAGTGGCTATAAAAGGCCTCTCTATGAGTATGGTGTGCTCCTTCCTTTGCTGTTTAACCTCCCCTGTTCTAAGACCACAAAGTTTATAAGAACAATCAATTCGCTAACCTTCACCAACACATGTTCCATTATTCCTTTTGGATAATGGATTGTCTTATCAATAAATTGTATACATATATTGGTTGGTCTTAATTGTCCTAGATCTAGTTTCATGTAAATAGATTGAGGCATAAGGTTTATACTTGCCCCAAGTTCAAGCATACCCTTAATCTCATCACCATTATCCATTGATACTTGTACAAGAAAACTCCCTAGATCCTTCAATTTGGGGGGTAATTGCTGCTATAGCACCGCACTTGCAACCTCTGAAACTATCAGCTTCTCGTTTGGCTTGAACTTTTATTTCTTGGTGCTTAGTTCCTTGCAGAACTTTACATAAAGCTGTAATGTTTTTTATTACACTTAACAAAGGCAGGTTAATATTAACTTTGGAAAACATATTATAAAGATCAGAAAATTGCTTATCTTGTTTTGATTCCTTAACGTGGATCGAATATGGGATTGGTGGTCTATAAGGATTAGTCTCCCTATGCAATCCTATTCCTTCATTACAGTTAGTTATATACCCTAGTTTTTCATCCTTTTAAACCTGACTTAAAGGGCTATCATGCCAATTGCTTCCTCCATTCTGCTTACTTTCTTCATTGGGGGGGCTCTTCTCCTCTTGATTACCTGTACCAGAAAGATTAGAAGGGATCTTAACATGCTTATCGATTACCTTCCCAATTCTTAATAATGACTACTTATGCTTGCTAGGGTTGACTGAGAAACTTCCCATTTTGATTGTTGTACAATTGAGCCGTGCGTTGCCCTACTTGGATCTGAATCCTTTTCATAGATGCCTTCAAAGAATTAAACCTCTTGTTGTTCGTTTCTTGATTTTGAGTTATGACTTAAATAAATGCATTTATGCTTTCCTCCAAAGAAGGCTTGCTTGGTGAGTTTTGAAGTGAGGATTACCCTTGGTAATAATTTGGCCTCTGAAAATTTTTGTATTATTGTTAGGGTTGTACTGGTGGATTATTGGTCTTCCATGAAAAATTGGGGTAGTTTCTCCAACTAGGGTTGTAGGTGTTTGAGTGTAGATCATTTCGCTCCCTTGGTTGAAAAATCTTGAGTGGGTTTACTTGTTCCTCCGTATCTGTAAAAGGCTCATAAGAATACGAACAAACTTTAACTCCACGACCACAAGCTCGACATCTACCACATTCCTCTCGATTTAGAACTTTTTGGGGTAGCCTTATAGTTAGTATCTTCATATGCCTCATTAACTTAACTAACTATAAGGCCAATTCTTGATTTCAGCTCACTTCACAAACTCCAGCTCTTCTTCCCCTAATGCTCTTTTGTTGAGAATTGGCCCTTAACATTTCAAAGATCTCATATGTTTCTTCAGCAGTCTTCTCTTCCACAGCTCCTCCTGCTACATTGTCCACTGTTGTTGTGTGAACCTATCTTAAAAGAACCAGTTATGTGTGTAGAGTAGAAAATGATGGTGTGGAAACTGAATGAGTAGGAGTTTGAAGCATTCCTACACGTTATGGAATGTCTCTCCCTCCATCTGAGTGAAGGTAGTTATCTTTGTCTGCAACTCATAAGTTTTCTAGTAGGAATAAAACTTTCCCACAAACTTATTGTACACCTCTTCCCAAATAGTCAATGAGCCAGGTGGAAGGGTCATCTGCCATGCCTTAGCCCGATCCTTCAATGTGTATAGGAAGCTCCTCATCTTGAGTTGATCTTCATTTAGTCCATCCATCGGGAACGTCTGGAGAGTGGTATAGAATTTTTAAATGAAGTTTAAAAGGTCGTCATTGGGAACCCCATAGAAAGATGGCAACATGTTGTAGTGGATACTCTTCAACTAATAGTTTCTGGCTCCCTCTCCCAGACGAATGTATGAAGTAGTAGTACAAATTACTAGTCTGGCATACTCCTTCATTACTACCTACCTTTCACCCATATATTGATCTTCTGGTATGAGTCCCTCGAGATTGTCTTCAAAGTCCTTTAGAAGTTCTCTTATCCAATGTATGTTGTCAATAAAGGGAGTAAGTTAATCTCCCTGAGACCTCCTTCCTTGAATAAACCAAAAACAATAATAAATGAATTAATAAGAAAATTACCAAAACAACTCAATGAAATAATACAACAAAAATGTACGCATATATAGACAAAACAATAAAAATCATTTAGCAAATGAAAATAATCAGGATTAATTCAAGTTTAAAACACTAAACACCTCCTCGTCAATGGCGTCAAAAACTTGTTATGCCCAAAAAATTCTAAAAAGACCTAGGCTATCCTACTCGCAAGTATACGAGATAGTTGTAGTTGATAATCTAGGGTCATCTCCCACGGAGGTAAAATTGATTAACTTAAATTAAGTTTGAATTAAAAATAAAAATAAAAACAATATAGTCCTAGACATTCTATCCCAATTATTGAGTGAAAGCTTTTAAGGAAAATTACGAAATTAAGTTAAAAAGTAGACGAAATCAATTGGGAGAAAAGATAAATAGATTAATCGAAGTGAAAAAACTCTTGAGAATTAATTTCACTAATTTAATCTCATATGCATGATTAAGGGAAAATGATTGGATAGTTGTGTTACTAAAATTAATAGTTAGGTTCTAAATCGATTCGAATAATGAACTAGTGTAACTTTCATATTCAACAAGTTATTATACAAATTAATAATGAAAACCCTACTACTAATTACCACTTAAGTTAATATATTTCTAGTTCTTAACCTAAGTGTCCAAGGTTTCTCGATCTGTATTAAACTTCATCTCTTGAATCTTCATCTAATACTAAATGATGCAAAGTTTGACCATTCTATAACATCCATTCAGTTCAGAAACTATAACAACAGATCTGTAACCTAATAATGTATATTCAACTAAATAGCTACATTAATTCTTAAGAAAAGAGATCAACGCATCACTGATATCACCCATGCATGTAAGTCGCGGGTGTTGTAATAATCAGTTTCCAAAACTTACTGAGGGTTAGAATGTTAGACTTTTGAGTCATATCATTTTAGAATTTGTGAGGTCATTTCATTCATATGCATAACATGAGCATATACACACATGATTGTTGATTTAGAAAACATTGCAAAGATAATTTATGCACGCAATTGACATATTTCACGATATGAAAGGTTTGAAATGATTATCATATGATTATGTATTGTTTATGTCTTGAATTTTAGTTTGATAGATTATAATTAGTAATTTGGAGTTAATTGTTACAATTGGAAGAGTGATAAATTAAAATGTACATTTGTTCTAGGAAAAATGTCAAGTGGTATGACAAATTAATACATGGAAAATTAGGATGACTAAGCCTACAAAATGAATGACATTTGGAATAGAAAATTAGGTGACTAATGGCAGTAGTGATTGAGTGACAATTGGCCTAGGATTTTGATGACATTTGGCAGCTACATAAGAGGACATGTAGCTTATATCCTTAGATGAAATATGTCCTTTTAAAATAACGACATCTTGCACCAAAAGGCTTCAGAAAATATAGAGTCACTCATATTTTTTGAAGTTTCTGCTGTATGCTTTCTTCTCCTTTCCTCTCACCACTGAAACACCCACACCCTCATATCTTCGTATTTTGCCTATGCTTGTGTTCAATTACCACACCAAAATCTATATTTTTACCCTTCCTAAAGATATTTATAGAGCCAGATCATTGTTGTACTTGCTGCTATCTTTTGGTCTTTATTGAAAACCATTCTAATTCCACCTTGTTCTTGGAATTGTGCTTACATGCATAGAAGGCTAGGTTAGCTTGATAATTGAGGGGGCAATTGGGCTGATCAACGAAATGAAAGACTGATCCCTTATGATATATGCTAATAAAACTTAATGATGATTGAATTGGAGATGAATTGATTGTGATATTGGAGTGAAATGAGTGCTGGAAAATGATACATGAACGATACTTTCTGTTTTGTTTTTGCATGCATGAAAGACAATAATTTATGAGCTGCTAAATGAATGATTTTGAGTTAGAATTGGAGATGAACTTGACAAGGAATTGAAGTATAATTAAGGTATAGTTAAGGTATAATTAATGGATTGTTATGAAAGTGTTTTCAAATTGGTATTGTTGTTAGGATTGTACTGGTGGATTATTGGTCTTCTATAAAAAACTGGGGTGGTTTCTCGAACTAGGTTTGTAGGTGTTTGAGTATGGATCATTTCACTCCCTTGGTTAAAAGCTGATGAGTGAGTTCACTTATTCCTTCCCATCTGCAAAAGGCTCACAAGAATACAAACAAACGTTAGCTCCATGATGATAAGTTCCACATATACCACATACCTTTTGATTTGGAACTTTTAGGGTAGCCTTATAGTTAGCATCTTCACACGCCTCGTCAACCTAGCTAACTGCATAGCCAATTCTTGATTTAAACTCACTTCATAAACTCTAACTCTTCTTTCCCGCATGCTCTTTTGTTGAGAATTGGCCCCCAACATTTCAAAGATATCATATGTTTCTTCAGCAGTCTTCTTTCCCACAACTCCTCCTACTATATTGTCCACCGTATACTAATATTGTTATGTCAACCATCATAAAAGAACAAGTTCTGCGTGTAGAGTGAAAAATGATGGTGTGGAAACTGAATGAGCAAGAGTTTGAAGCGTTCTTATACCTTATGGAATGGCTCTCCCACCATTTGAGTGAAGATATCTATCTTTGTCTGCAACTCAGAAGTCTTTTGGTAGGAACAAAACTTTCCCATGAACCTATTATACACCTCTTCCCATGTAGTCAATAAACTGAGTGGAACGGTCATCAACCATGCCTTGCCTGATCCTTAAATGTGTATGGGAAGCACCTTATCCTGAGTTGATCTTCATTTAGGCCATCCAACGGGAACATCTGGAGAGTGTTATAGAATTCCCAAATGAAGTTTAAAGGTAGAAGATGGCAGCATGTTGTAGTGGATACTCTTCAACTTATAGTTTCTGACTACCTCTCCCAAACAAATATATGTAGTTGTATGAATTACCAATCTGGTATACTCCTTCATTACTGGCTACCTTTCACTCATCTCTTAATCTTCTGGTATGAGTTCCTCGAGATTGTCTTCAAAGTCCCTTGGAAGTTCTCTTATCTAATTCACCTTATCAATAAAGGGAGTAAGTTCACCTTATTAAGACTTCCTTCCTCGCATAAACCAAAAACAAACAACAGTGAATTAATAAGAAAATTATTAAAACAACTCAATGAAATATCACAACAAAAATGCCTGGATAAATAGACAAAATACTTGACGAAACAATAAAAATCACTTTAGAAAATAAAAACAATCAAAACTAATTCAAGTTTAAAACACTAAACACCTCGCCAGTAATAGCATAAAAAACTTGTTATGCCCAAAAAGTTCTAAAAAGACCTAGGCTATCCTACTCATAAGTATACAAGATAGTCGTAGTTGATAATCTAGGGTCGTCTCCTACGCAGGTGAAATTGGTCAACTTAAATTAAGTTTGAATTAAAAATAAAAATAAAAATAATATAGTCTTAGACATTCTATCCTGATTGTTGAGTGAAAGCTTTTAAGGAAAAGAATGAAATTAAGTTAAAAAATAGACGTAATCAATTGGGAGCAAAGATAAGTAGATTAATCGAAGTGGAAAAACTCTTGAGAATTAATTTCACTAATTTAATCTCCAATGTATGATTAAGGGAAAATGATTGGATTGTTGTCTTACTAAAATTAATAGTTAGGTTCTAAATCGATTAAAATAATGAACTAGTCTAACTTTTGTATTCACAAGTTATTATCTGAATTAATAATGAAAACCCTTCTACCAATTACCACTTAAGTTAATATGTTTCTAGTTCTTAACCTAAGTGTCTATGGTTTCTTGATCTGTATTAAACTTCATCTCTTGAATCTTCATTTAATACTAAAATGATGCAATGTTTGGCCATTCTATTACATCTTGAATATTCATTTAATACTAAATGATGCAAAGTTTGCCTATTCTAATACATCCATTTAGCTCAGAAATCACAATAATAAATAAGACAACAGATTCATAACCCAATCATACATATTTAACCAAATAGCTACATTAATTCTCAAGAAAAGAGATCATCTCATCGTAGATATCACCATATTCATCATCATTAAACACTTTAATCACATGTTATTATAAATAAAAGTATTAAAGCAGTAATAAAATAGTGAATATCGAATGGATCATCAAAGAAACAAATAATAGTCGACTAAACTAATAAAAGTATAAGTCAGTTAATAAAAAATAGTAAAATGAAAGAAACAAGGCAATAAATGAGAAATAAAATAGGCAAACCAGTTATCGGATGATAGTTGTGGAGATCTCCAGTCCCTCTCAAGTTTTTAGCTTTGTCTCTCACCGTCTACTTCAATTTCTTCCCCAGACAATGTTCACTCAATTTGAATGGAATTTAGCTCCAGCTCTTGCTCTCGGCCTTTCCCAAGCTTCCACCTCTCTACTGTTTTTCTCTTATTCTAGACTCAGTTTGTTTCCTTTCTCTGCTTATCTTCTTTTTCTCTATCTCTCTATGCCTCCCATGTCTGTGTATTTCTGATAGTGAACAAATGAAACAGTTAATGACAGATGATTTTCTTCAGCCGCCACCCTCTCTTACCTTTATTAGACTATCTTTTTTTAAGGGTTTCGTGCTTGAATATCTTAAGCTGCCACGTCTTAATTCTACAAATAAAAATTAAAACATTTTATGGTAAGTGCATGTAAGTCACGAGTGTTGTAATAGCCAATTTCCAAAATTTACTGAGGGTTAGAATTTTAAACTTTTGAGTCATATCACTTTAGAATTTATAAGGTGCATTTCATTCACATGCATAACATGAGCATATACGCGCATGAATGTTAATTTAGAAAATAATGCAAAGATAATATATGCACTCAATTGTCATATTTCACGATATGAAAGGTTTAAAATGATTATGATATGATTGTGTATTGTTTATGTCTTGAATTTTAGTTTGATAGATTATAATTAGTAATTTGGAGTTAATTCTTACAATTGGAAGAGTGATAAATTAAAATGTACATTTACTCTAGGAAAAATGTCAAGTGGTAAGACAAGTTGACATATGAAAAATTAGGATGACTAAGCCTATAGAATAAGTGACATTTGACATAGAAAATTAAGTGACTAATGCCAGTAATGATTGTGTGACAAATGACCTACGATTTTGATGACATTTGGCAGCCACATAAGAGGACATGTATCTTATCTCCTTAGATGACATGTTTCCCTTTAAAACAAGGACATCTTGCACCAAAAGGCCTAAGCAAATGTAGAGTCACTCATCTTTCCTGAAGTTTCCGTCGCATGCTTTCTTCTCCTTTCCTCTCATCACTAAAACATCCATACCCTTACATCTCTGTGCTTTGCCTATGTTTGTGTTCAATTACCACACAAAAATCCATACTTTACCATTGATAAAGATAGTTACAGAACCAGATCATTGTTGTACTTGCTGCTATCTTTTAATCTTTGTTGAAAACCATTCTACTTCCAACTTGTTCTTAGAATTGTGCTTACATGTATGGAAGGCTAGGTTAGCTTGATAATTGAGGAGGCAACTAAGTTGATTAAGTAAATGAAAGATTGATCAATTGTGATATATGTTAATAGAACTTAATGATGACTAAATTTGAGATAGATTGAATATGATATTGGAGTGAAATAAGTGCTAGAAAATGATGCATGAATGATAGTTTTTTTTTGGGTTTGCATGCATGGAAGAAAATAGTTTATGAGCTGCCAAGTGAATGATTTTGAGTTAGAATTGGAGATCAATTTGATGAGGAAAAGAAGTATCATTAAGGTAGTAGCTTTTCTGGAGCGTAATGTGAGTTAACCTAGATGTGTAAAGTTAATTACATGTGCTTCCGTTGAACTGTATGTGTAATGTGGAATGTATGAACAATTGAATGATGAATGCCAGACTTGGATCTAAAGAAATTGATATATGACATGAGCACATTAAATGAAAAGTATTGAAAGCATAATATTTGAATTGATGCATCTCATTACATTGAAATGCAAGATCAGATAAAAGAGTTGTGATTGGAGTAGCCAATGTGTGAAAAAGAACTTTAAGCCTAGGATTGTGTATAGAGAGCCACAGGCTCAGATAACAATGAACCCGATATCCATAATGGATATAGAATACATGATAGTAATTGATATGAGCCCTATATCCACAACAAATAGGGGACAATAAATTAGGTTGAAAGGCGTTTAGTCACAACTAATAGTTGTCATTTGCATGATGTTTTAAGGTTGAATTTCTTATTTATTTAGTGTGAATTTGAGTGGTGTGTGTGCATTTAGGGTTTAATTATACTAGTTTGTGTGTTTTAGCATTTTTATGGGTTAGATTAAGTCTTTGAGCTTAATTGTTATATTTTTGAGGTACCTTGATGTGTATGTTGGTGTTGTAGGGTAAATGGGGAAGAACGGTGAAGATTTGACATGGGCTATGATCGTGCACGTTGGGTAGTTAGTGGTAAGCTCAATGGATTTAAAGTTGGACTGGATTTTAGACAAGATAGGAGGTGTGGAGGAGCCACATAGGATGCTCGAGAGTAAATTCAAGCGAGTTACTAAGAATTATGCCTGGTCTATACATAATTTAGAAGTCCAAGTCGGCTAGTTAGTGGTAGCAATGTCGACTCAGAATGCTGGAACTCTTCCAAACAACACTGATTCAAACCTGAATAAGTGCATCAAGGTTATAAGTCAGACTCAGGACGATAACTAAAAAAGGTAGAAAATAGAGGAAAAGGTTATGTATTTAAAAAAGACCTTTTGATTGAGCCCGTGATGGAGTCAATTCAAGTAACTGAATGGGTATTTTCATTCCCTATCGTGTAGTAGCAAGAGTTTTATACAAAGAGGGAAGCGGAAAAATTACAGAAAACTAAGTATAAAATGATTGAGGAAGTGATGGAATAAGTACAGTCGAAGCTCAAACTACAAGAGTCCGTTAAGAAGAAGGTTGAGGAGCAACTGCTAGAAGCAAACCCTAATATAGCTACGAAGAAAGATGACCTAGGGGACTTTTTCATCTCCTGTAGTATCAACAACATTATTATATATAGGGAATTCGTAGACCTAGGTGCAAGCATAAATATGATGCTTTATGTTTTCGATCAAAAATTGGGGTTAGGAGAGTTAGTGCCTACCATGTTTTTGGTTAAGATGGCTGATAGAACTTCATATAGATCGATGGGAATCATAGAAGATGTGCCAATAAAAGTTGGTACGTTCATCTTTCCCACGGAATTCTTTATTTTGGACATCAACAAAGAAGAGGATATTCTGATGATTCTTGGATGATCGTTCTTGGCCACTGTGTGCTCAATTATCTATGTTAATGTGGGCGAGTTAACTCTGCAACTAGGAAAGGAGCATATAACCTTCAAGGAGACCATTAGACAGTACAAAGCTCCTTCACCTCCAGTGGATCTCAAAGAATCTGAACCTCGAGGAGGATGGGAGGACATAGAAGATGCTATAAATGTTTTTCGAAAGAAGCACTCGCGAAGGAGAAAGCTAGGCAAAGAAAATTGCAAGGACGGTGGTAGTTGCAATACGATAGTGAAGGTTCAGACTATGAGATTAATGGTGACACTACCATCGAACCATTCATTCCAACTATGTTCAGCATAAAAGGAATGTCGAGCTATTGACGTTAAGAGAAGCCCTGTATGGGGGGGGAAACCCATGGAAAAAGTTGTTTCATGTTGAATTTTGCTAGATTAATTGAATTCCGTTGTTAGGTTTATTTTTATTTTGGTTAAATAAAAGTGAAAGGAGGAATAGGATTTTGGAATCATGGGGAAGATTACGCAAGCATATTAAGAGAAGTGAAAAAGAATTATGAATTGGAAGAGAAAAGAATTGAAAAAATAGCAAAAGAAGGACTTTAGTGTTAGGGTACAGTGCTAAACATGATCGTGGCCTGCGATTGAGAATGTTGTTGGTGGTATGCCATATTCCACGATAGTGGCATAGCAGGCCACGATCGTGGCCTACAACTGTGCAGAAATAGGGAAGGACAAAAATTTTCAAAGATATTTTAACGTTTTCACTCTTTTCACCACTATATATTCAATTCTTACTTCACTTCCACTTTCACTTTCATTTTCATTTTATCTCTCTAGAATTCCAATTTTCAAACACTCTCACCTTTCACTAAAAATCTTAACCTTCCGAAATTCTTCCATATTCTACCTTAATCATGCCACGCATTAAGCAATCAGCCTGACAGGAGCCATATGGAAGACAACAAGTTACAGGCTGGGGGTGAAGGAACTCAGCAGCAGACTTCAGAGCACCATTCCCCTTCTATACTGAGGTAGAAGGTATTCATTTTTTATCCCTACTTTCTAGGAAAATTGTAACTCCTAAGTACTTTGACGTTGAGACATTAGATAGGCTAGAATTACGTAAGTGGGTAGGGAACCTAGCAGAGAGAATCCAGTGGGGCCAGTTCATATAGTTTCAGTTCCATGTTTATGAATAGCTTACACTAGAATTTTTCACGTCCTTAAACTTTGACCCTAAGAACATGAGAGAATTGTGGTTTAGATTGAGAGGTTGAGCATATGAACTGAATGTCAAACTCATGTGTGAGATGTTTGGATTCCCTAAATCCACCATCGCTGATCAACATGACGATTTACGTGTCTCCCGATACTGGCATAACCTAACTCGAATTAAGCAATTCTAAGCGAAGAATGCGCACAACAATATTATCCAGTCCCATGAACACTTGCTGTTGCACAAATTTATATGTCAGCTGATTTTTGACAAGTAAAAAACCAACAAGTGTTCCACCAAGAAACTTTTTCATATTGTGGTGTATGGACCACAATATTCCAGTCTACAAATACACCCATATCTTGAATGCCCTTGCTATGATTCTGTGTAGGCTGAGCAACCATCTCATAATGGATTACGTAATGTCTGTCATTGCAGAACATTTTAATGTGGAATGAAGGGAGTTAACAGTCCACCTACTTAACATCCTCAACCAACATCACTTATTTCAGGCAGATCATTCATTCCACAAATATGACTTTGTGAAATATCAATGAGAAGACACATATGCAGACCAGGGTTGGTCAAGTAAGCTCGATTTTAGCACCTCCTTGATAGGAGGAATCAACGAGTGAAGAATTGGAAGAAGAAGAAGAAGAGGAAGAGCAAGCCTGGAAGAAGGTTTTCGATGCAATTTCCGAAACCAACAGAACATTTACAGAGATGGCACATAGACAACGACGCTAGAGCTGAGATATCCGACAAATCCATCCGTATTTCAAGTCTTAGGAAGTTTAACTGCCGCCTCTAACACCATCACCACCTCCATCCCCTTAGGATTTTTTTTTGTCTAACCCAATTTTTCTTTTCCAAATTGGCCTTCAGTTCTATTTTATTTTTATGTTTATTTTTATTTTTATTGTTAATTTATCTGTTCTTTGTTACTTTAATTCTTGTCTTTACTCTTTTCTTTTCTGTGCTTGTGTGCTTCCTTCTTAAATTAAGGACAATGTGTTGTTTAAGTGTAGGAAGGGATTGTTTATTTTGTTTTTGAATGTGATTTTGCATACTGTATGATAGTTATTAGGTTACATTGCGTGAAGTGTGTGAATGTGTCAACGGCTTAGATTAAGTTAAATTCATTTAACTTTAGACGTAGTTTATTAGGATGTGAATGATCATTAGCTTGAGAAATTACTGAATTAAGGGATCTTTGGAAAAATATACAGTCTAATTAGGACTTAGTGTAAATTTAGCACCCTCTAGGTTATCCATTCATAATTTTAGGCCTTTCAACTGAAGTAGCTTTACTAGTATTTTTCATAGAAATGAATAGCTAGAAGCAACAAAGTAGGTAGAAAATTTCAAAAAATGATTGTTAAATAAATCACTATTCTGCTGACCTTCGAGTCATGAATAGAGTTAGTAGCTAGGTGAAAGCATGATAATAGCTAAGTAACCGGATCGACACACATCACAAATGTGTGCCTTCAAATAAAAAGTCTATAATGGCGTTCAACCAAGATGTTTAATAAAATGATTTAGTTAAGTAACTGGATCAACATTCATTGCAAATATTTGCCTCCGAGTAAAAGACTAAGTCCATGTTAAAATTTTTATAAAATGTGTGTTTTCTTAACAAAAACCTACTAGACTTATAATAAGCTTCAATTTTTATGCAAATGTACTTAAGAATAGTTACAAAGTCTGAGAGACTGAAAAATCATTGATGTGTGTGTACAATTGAAAAGGACAAATAAGTTAACACTTAAGTCTTAATTAAGTTACATATTTAGTTCAAGCCCCTAGATGTATATTTTGTTTGTTAATGATTTGACATAACTGAATCATTGTGTTCAAGATTAAATTCATTTCATGAAGTCAGAGCCATTGCATCATTATTGCATTGTGTGTTACATGTTGCTATATGCTTTTGTTTTTTTACTTGAGGACAAGCAAAGCTTAAGTGTGGAGATGTTGATAGTTGTCTGAATTTGTTATTTATTTAGTGTGAATTTGAGTGGTGTGTATGCATTTATGGTTTAATTATGTTAGTTTGTGTGTTTTAGCATTTTTATGGGTTAGATTAAGTCTTTGAGCTTAGTTGTTATATTTTTGATGTACCTTGATGTGTATGTTAGTGTTGAAGGGTAAACGGGGAAGAACAGTGAAGATTTGAGGAATTTTGGGCTAAAGACATAAACCACGATCATGCACATTGGGCGACAATCGTGATAGAGAAGGAAGTGCCAGCAGCAGTCAGGCTAGAATCGTGAACTTGTAGCATGATTGCGAAAAAAAGTGATCAGTCAGGCCACGATCGTGACATAAAGTTTAAAGCACTGGCCACGATCGTGGCAGGTAGGGAAACAATCATGCCTTGTCTCGGACTGATACAAAAACTTAAGTTTCGCAAGATTTTTCAAACTGTTTCGACCCAAACTTTGACCTAGGGCACCCACAAAATAAATAGAACATGATGTGAGAACCATTAGGAGCCTATTTGGAGAGCCTAGAGAGTTGTGAAAGAGAGTTTCATTCCACCAATTATGAGAAAAACCTAGAGAGGATCAAGAGATTGAGGAAGGAGATGAGCTAGACGCGACGTACCTCCCGAATAGGTCTCGAGAGTATTTTCCATTTATTTTAGTTTTATTTATGTATAGAATTGAAATAGGTCTTGAGAATAGTTGCGTTCAATGTTGAGTTATGTTTATACTCACCTTCGGATTTTGACTCTTGAGATTAATAAAGTTTACTTGTTTATGTTTTTACTGATTTGATTGTGATTTCAATTCTGTTCTTAGTAATTTGAAAACAAAATTAAAGGGTGAGCTGGGTAAAAATCATCAATTTGGGCTAACGAAAGTTAGGTGAATTGATAGGTAGAGAATTGAATCAAATCGGTAGAGTCGTGTAACAAGAGATCGAGCATAAATTCCCGGTAGGTTAATAGATATTTTTAGAACTAATTTAGGTTTTGGGCTAATTATGAATCGAGAGATTACAATTTTCATAATTTGAATTAGGGATTTTTAATTAAGGTTACGAATTATAACTCGAGAGAGAGTAATTCACCCTAGTACCATCTAGACCCGTTAATTCAACAATTGCATAATTGGTTAGATTTTCTTAATTTCGAACTAAAATCTAGTTTCTCTCACTTGATGATTTCTAGGTTAATTTTGGGTAAAGTTGTGTGATTACTATTTTGTTACTCTTTAGCACTTTAAATTCTCATATTTATTTGTTGATTAATGTATTTTCTGTCGTAGTTCTTTAGTTAGGTTTATTGTGAACGTAGCTAACCTTAGATTTAGGACTAGTTAACCTACCTCGTGGGATCGACATCATAGGTACTACGCAAATGACCTGTGCGCTTGCAGAATTTACCAAGGTTATTAATAGTAAAACTGAGCACGTGTAACCTTGTGATCAACAACAAACAAAAATAAGAAAGAAATCACATTTGCATTTGCATATACAATTATAAATGTATCATATAAATGATTGTGATGATTTATTGAATTGTTCTGAAATAGTGATACACAATGTTGGTATACAATACTTGTTGAAATATGACAAAATATGATATGGTATTCGATATTGGATTTTATAATATACTTTTTGGATTGAGTTATGTAATTTATTTTGGTGTTCTGAATTGAGTGAACACATCGATGATAGTTCACCTACTGAGTTCGCAAACTTCTCAAAATTACAAATGTTGATTTTCAAGTTTAAAGAAGTTCTAGCTACTGAGGATATATAGTAGAAGTCTAGTACTTGCAGAACTCTCAAATGTTATATAATGTATATGCACAGATTATAAATTATATGGATACAATGTAAGTATGATGTTTATGAATGAAATGCGAAGAATTGATCATTTGAAATGCTTATGATATATATGATGCCTTTTAGTTAATGTGATTGTTCTAACGTAACATTTCTGTAGAGTATATTCTCGACTATCCTTGGATATGTTCAGGCATATGTGCTATGGGAGTGGTATGTTACAGGTGTGACTTACATGTCACACCTGTGCATGTAAATCATGAGTGTAACTTACATGTCATGCCCGTGCATTATTAAATATATGCACAGTTGTGACATTTATGTCACAACCATAACATGTTTATGACAATTTCTAGGTATGGATTGATGCAAAACTGTGGACATGGTTGGTGAAATATGGATGGATAAGAAGAAATGTTAAGCATGCATGCTGATGAAGAGAGTCGTTGAGTAAACAATTAGAAAAAATGAGAAAATGATACCTGGTGTTTCATACAACTAACATGAATGATTAAACATATATATTGATGCATGTTACTTGGAGTATGGCCTTGTGTGCATGGTTATGAGAATGGAAATAACGTGAAATTGCATGGTGAGATGAGAACATTGTAGCTGGAAAAATGAACATATGTGTGTGCATTGAATGAACTTGTATATGTCTTTGGAATTAACATGCCTGTGTATGGAATTAATATGTGTGTGTTGTGCAATTAAACTGTGTGTGTGTGCATAGAACTAGGTGTTTGTCTTCATGGAATTAACTGGAACTAATATTTGTGACATGCAATTAATAGGTCACACCCAATTTCATATAAAATTATTCTAATTTCCATACAACATTTATAAGATAACCAAATTAATATTCATCCAATATTCACACCATTTTCATTTAATTCATCTCACAATAGGATCAAAACACAACGATTTTATAACCAAAATCAATATATGAAGGTAATTAAGAGCAATAAAAATTACGCACATCACTTTTTGGGAAACAATCAAAGTCCTGAATTGAATAAAAGCACAAAGTGACTTTTGAATTCCTTCTTCTTAATATGGCCATCATGCCACTTCTGAGCCCTTTCCTTGTACAACTTGTCATTTTCATATGCATCATATCTTAATTATTCCAATTCCTTAAGTTGTAACAATCGCTTCTCTACTGCTAGTCTCCAATCCCTATTTAATTTTCTAATTGCCCAATAGGCTCTATGCTCCAAATCTAGTAGTAAATGAAAAACTTTTCCTTACACAAGTCGGTATGTTGTTGTGCCTATGAGAGTTTTGAAAGCATTCTTATAAGCCCACAGCATATCATCCAGCTTCAAAGCCTAATCTTTCCTTGAAGTGCTCACTACCTTCTCCAAAATATTCTTCAACTCTTTATTCACCACCTCCACTTGGCTACTTGTTTGCAGATGGTAAGGGGTTGCCACTCTATGATGAACATTATATCTTCTTAAAAGCATCTCAAAAAGTTTGTTGTAAAAGTGGCTCCCTCCATCACTTATGATAGCTCTAGGCACCTTAAATCTAGTAAAGATCTTCTTGATGAATCGTTGCACCACCTTGTCATCATTTATTGGAGTCAATATTACTTTGACCCATTTAGACACATAATCAACTCCAACCAATATATAAGAGTTACTTAGGGAAGATGGGAGTTGTCCCATGAAATCCAAACCCCACATATCAAATATCTCCATCTCTATGATGTTTGAAAGTGGCATTTTATCTCTCTTCAAAGTATTGCCCACTCTTTGGCACCTATCGCAACATAATATAAAATCTCGGGCATCCTTGAACAAGTTTGACCAGTAGAATCCACAATCTAAACTGTAATTAACTGTCTTGTTCGCTCTATAGTGTCCGATATAAACTGAACTATGACACTGAGTCAAAACTTTAGGTATTTCATCTTTAGGGACACACTTACAAATCAAACTGTTAGCACATATTTTATATAACATAGGTTCATCCCAAATATAGCGAGAACACTAAAATAAGAAATGCTTCTTTTGTTAATACGAGAGATTAGGGGAAGAATACCACCAGAGAGATAATTGGAAATATCTACAAACTAAGGAAGAAAAGGATTTTCTACCATCATTAAAGCCTCGTCAGGAAAAAGTTCTTCAATTTCTTCTTCTTCTTCATTTTGTTGCCATCAAGCCTTTATAGGTGATCTACCACAACATTTTCAGCTCCTTTTTTTATCCTTAATCTCAATGTTGAATTCTTGGAGCAAAAGCACCCATCGGATAAGCCTATCCTTGGCGTCTTTCTTTGCAAAGAGATAACACAATGCCGCATGATCTGTAAAAATAATAACTTGTGAGCCTAAAAGGTAAGAAAAAACTTTTTCACTTGCAAATACCACTGCAAGGAACTCCTTCTCAGTGGTGGTATAGTTCAATTATGCTCCTATTAAGGTCTTACTAACATAGTAAATTGCATGTAACCTTTTCTCCTTTCACTGTCCGAGTACATAACCAATAGCATAATCGCTTGCATCATATATGATCTTGAAAGGAAATGACCAATTTGGTGACAACAAGATTGGTGTTGTTGTAAATGGTATCTTTAATCATTTAAAAGCATCTAAACAACCATCATCAAACACAAAAAGGCATATCTTTAACTAATAAGTTAATGGTCTAACAATAAGAGAAGTCCTTGATAAATCATCTTTAGAACCCTGTATGACCAAGGAATGCTCGGATGCCCTTGATGTTGGTATGAGGTGGAAGCTTTTTAATCACTTCAATCTTAGCTCGATCTACCTCAATCCCCATGCACGAGATCTTATGGCCAAAAACTATTCCATTTTGGACCATAAAATGATACTTCTCCTAATTCAAGACTAAATGAGACTCTTTGCATCTTTGTAATATTCTATCCAAATTAAACCAGAAATGATCAAATGAGTCTCCAAAAATAAAGAAGTCATCTATAAATACCTCCACGAAGTCCTTATTCATATCTGCAAAGATGGCCATCATGCACCTTTGGAATGTGGCTGGTGCATTGTATAGGCCAAAAGACATCCTCCTATAAGCAAAAGTCCCAGAAGGAAAAGTCAAAGTGGTTTTCTTTTGGTCTTGTGGGTATATGAACACCTGATTGTATCGTTAGTATCCATCAAGAAAGTAATAAAAAGCATGGCCTACCACCCTTTCAATCATTTGGTCCATAAAAGGTAATGAGAGACGATTTTTCTTTGTGGCTAAATTAAGCTTCCTATAGTCAATGAACACTCTTCAACTTGTGATGGTCCTAGTGAAAATATGTTCACCATTTTCATTCTCCATCATCGTATGCCTCCCTTCTTAGGCACACATTGCACAAGACTCACCCACTCATTATCTAAAATTAGGTATATAATACCTGGATCTAAAAGCTTCACCACTTCGTTCTTTACAACCACTTTCTTGTTTAGATTTAACCTTTTTTGCCTCTCCCTAACTGTCTTGCATCCTTCTTCAAGGATAATCCTTTGCATCACCACATTAGGGCTAATCCCCCTAATATTAGAAATTTTCGACCCCATAGCTCTCATCCTCTTCTTAATGGTCTCTACCACTTTCTCTTCTTGCACAACATTTAATTGGATGGACATGATGATGGGTAAGTTATGCTCCTTGCCTAAAAATGTGTATCCCAGGTGAGAAGGTAATAGTTCTAAAATGGGAGGCTTACAATGGAAGGTGGTATGAGTAATCCTCTATCTCTAACTTCTTTTTCTCACCCTACAATACGACAAAATCAACAGGAATTATAAATTTATCCACTTTTACTAGAACATCTTCTACAACCTCAAATGGCCTCTTGATGGATTGATCTGCAAGTTGGATAAGCATGGATGTTAGATTGACATCTCCTAGCCAAAATTTCCTAAAAATAGACAAAGACAACAAGTTAATACTTCCACCTAAATCATATAAGCATTTAGAAAATTCAAAATCACCAATAACACATAAAATAGTAAAACTTCTTGGATCTTGTAGTTTTGAAGGAATTATGCTTGATCGTAAGGTTACGTATGCTAAGTTTTAATATTTATAACATTGGTAATTTTTGCAAGTGCACGGGATGTTCACGTAGTACCTAAGATATTGATACCATGAGGAGGGAAGTCTAGTCCTAAAATCTAAGGTTGTACTAACTACAATGATTCAAAATAAATAAACTAATGTAGGAAATAAATCAATCAAACAATTAATTTCAAGAATTAAATTGCGGAAATATAAACAAGTATCAATTCACACAGCCCAATCCAAAAATCAACCTAGAAATTACCAAGTGAGAGAAAGGGGAATTTTAATCTGAAATTAACAAAAATCTAACTGATTATGCAATTATTGAATTAATGGGTCTAGACAGTCCTAGAGTATATTACTCTCTTTTGAGTTATAATCCTTACCTTTAATGGATAATCCCTAATTTAAATTATGGAATTGTGATCTCTCGATTCAAAATTGATCCAAAACCTAAATTATTTCTAAAATTTTCTAATAACCTACCGAGAACCTATGCTTTATCTCTTATTACACAATTCTACCGGTTTGATTAAATTCTCTACCTTTTAAAATTACCTAACTCTCATTAGCCTAATTTGATTATTTTCACTTGGCTTACCCTCTTAATTTATTACCGAATTATTATGAATAGTGATTGAATCACAATTAAATCAATGAAAACAAAATTAACAAAACCTTATTAGTCTCAATGACTAAAAACCCGAAGGTGAGTTTAAACATGACTCAAACAATAGTTAATTTCAATAATCAACCCAATTTCATACATCCATAAAATTGAAATAAAAATAGAAATACTGTTGGAACTTGTTCATAAAGTTAGCAACTGTGAGAAACCACCTAGTCTGGGAAGTATGTCACGTCAAGATTTGTCTCTGTGACTCTCTTCCTTTGTCTCCTTCCTTAATCACTCGATAACTCTCTAAGGTTTTTTTGGAATGTGGCTGACGTGAATGCTCTTTTTTAAAACTCTCTAAAAGCTTCTGCATCTGTCTCATAATGTTCTATTTATACTTTAGGCACTCTAGGCCAAAGTCGGTGTCAAAACGGTCCATAAAATCTTACAAAACTGGAATTTATCCTTCAGCTTGACGTAGGCCACAATCGTGGCCATCACTTAAAACTTTCTATCATGATCGTGGCCTAATTTGAACAACCATATCTTAAATGGAAACTTTCTGTCACGACCGTGCCGCCTTGTGTACCATCGTAGCTTAGCTGCTTTGGCTTGTCCTCTTTTATCACGATTATGGCCTATTGTGCCATAATCAGGGGTTATGCCTTTGGCCCGAAAACTCGTTAAATCTTCTCCGTTCTTGACCGTTTACCCTGAAACACTAACAAACCTATCAAGGTGCCTAACAAATATAACAATTAAGCTCAAAGAGTCATGCTAACCTATAAAAATATTTAAACACATAAACTAACACAATTAAAACTTAAATACAGACTAAATACTCAAAATAACATTAAATACTTAACAAATTAAGCCCTAAAAAATAATGCAAATCACAACTATCAACATCCCCATACTTAAACTTTTGCTTGTCCTCAAGCAAACAAAACAACAAACATATAACACACAATGCAATAATAAGACAATGGCTTTGACTTCATGAAATAAATTTAATCTTAAACACAATCCTATAGGTTATATCTAACCATTAACAAGTAAAATCTATACCTAGGGACTTTGAACAAAATATACATTTTAATCGAGATCTAAGTGTCAATTTGTTTACCCTTTTCAATTGTACACACACTTTAATAATTCTTTGGTCTTTTTGACTTTGTAACTGTTCGTAAGTATATTTTCATAAAACGTCAAGCTTACTACAAGTCTGGTAGGTTTATTAAGGAACACAGACATTAAATTTATTTTTATTTTTTTTGAATATAGACTTAGTCTTTTTACGCGGAGGTAAACATTGGTAATGAATGTCGATCCGGTTACTCATCTAAGTCATGTTTTTATTAAACAGCTTGAATAAGACGTCATTATAGCCTTTTGACACGAAGGCACATATTTGTGTTACGTGTCGATCCAGTTACTCAGCTGTATCCATTTTTAACTAGCTACTAGCTCTATTCATAACCCGGAGGTAAACAGAATAGTGATTTATTTAACAAAAATGTTTTTTTAATTTATTTATTGCCTACCTTGTTGTTTTTGCTAGTAGTGTGCCCTAGGACAATGTTCATATGTGACTTTTGTACTGACATTCTGACTTATTAATAATATATTATGAGGTGTTCTTTTAAATTTGCATGTATATTGTATATGTAATGTGATTTACATTCCATGAATAGTATTAGGCTTATGTCATCATGTGTGTGACTTGATAGTAAAACTATAAGTATTATAATACTATTCTAAATTGTCCCTAGTTGATCGTTATTGGTGGAACGATAATGAATTAAGGCTAGTATGTGTTTTGATTGATGATCACATTTTACTGATCATGGATATGAGTTATCGAATCAGAAACATAGATATATGTTAGAGAACATATATTGGACTCACCCATAGAGAGAACACTACACGGTTTCATGTCATTAGTGATTCTCAATATGGTTTAACTTTAGTCCTCTGACCTAAAGTCATCATGGTTCCCTACATGAGGAATTCAGTGTTTTGACGTTAGACTAAGTTATCTTTAACAAGATAACAAATAGTCTTATGTTGGACATTAAATGAATCATGCAGAGGAATGTGAATGACGTAAATGGGATTTGTACCTCTCTTAAAAGAGAGAGATATCATTTGGGCCTCTTGACAAGTATGACTGAAGAAATGCATGGTCGTGCTCAAATGAATTGATGAGGAGTCATCAATGTCAATTGTTATAGTCAGTTAACTTAGGAATCAAGAAACTACGATTAATTAAAGGTTGACATGTACCATGCCTTGTGATTAATCTTGATATCGTGTTACAAAGGGAATGAGTTTATGACCATGGTTACAGGTTAAATCGAATTGCCGATCCTCATTTGATTTGGGTAGTCATAATGTCTTACTAGAGGCCGCTTATGACTTATAGGCCTTGAAGTGTGATCAAGCCCATTGCCAACATCAAATGAACCTATAAGGTCGCACACAGAGAGTGATATGATCTGGGCTTATTCTCTCAGGCCTAATTTATTAGGCACTAAATAAATATATATGGATATATTTATTAGGCTAGATTGAATTAAGTTATCGGGCTTTTATTATATAATATATAATATAGGCTGAAACTTATTGGGCTTCCATAATCCTAATAGGTTTAGGATTGTGATATTCTTATTCTTAATAGGAATAGGGATTAGGGTTTCTCTATAAATAAAGAACCTATGTCTTATTAAAGTAGATACGAAAACCCTAGCCACTTAGACCTAGCCGTTCATTCTTCATCCAAGAGAATAATTGTGCGGCGTTCTAAAGTGTTTTAGAAAGTGCTAGCACATTTAGCCGCTACCCGGATCATTCATCCTCGTGTGGATATCGGTAGAGGACATTCGCGTGTTGCAGCATCTACAAATCTGCAAAAAAAATACCAATCCGTGTTAAGAGGTAAATCTGTACATGTTGTGTAGTATGGTCCATTCCACTGCATATTGTGAATGCCCGGGCTATAGGCGATCCAATAGTTTTAGCTACTCGTCTCTATGAAAAATACTGGTTAAGCTACTTAAGTAGAAAGATCTCAAATTACAAATGAATGTGACAACCTATAGGGTGCTAAATTTACACTAAATCCTAATTAAGCTATATATTTATCTAAAGTCTCCTACTTCCCTAATTTTGTGAGCTAATGATTATTTACAACCTACTAAACTATGTTTAAAATTAAATAAATTTCAATCCATCTAAGTCACTAACACATTCAAACAATTCATAAGATGCAACTTAATAATTATCATACAGTATGCAAAAATCACATTCAAAAGCAAAGACACATAATCCCTCCCTACACTTGAACAACACATTGTCTTCAATGTGAGAAGAGAGCACACAAACACATAAAGGACAAGAAAAACCATAAAATTAAAGTAGACAAAAAAGAAAATAAAATAACATAAAAATTAGAACTAAAGGCAAATTTGAAAAAGAAAAATAAATGAATGGAAAGTTAGGTTAGACATAAATCTTATGGAGATAGAGATGGTGATGGTGATAATGTTGAAAACAAATCTGCTTGACATCAAGAGTGTTTCCCTATCTTATAAGTGATTCAAGAGAGCAAAAGAATTAACACTCTAACCCGTTCCAAATCATTCAAGACTTATTTAAGAATTTAAAACAAACCTAACTATATAAAAATTTAAATCAACTACTAAATGTGCTAATTTATGGTCATTAGCTTAACCTTTATCCTTTAAAAATTATCCATGATCAATTATAAGCAGCTTGTTTCCACCCTTCTCATTTAACAAAAATTTTGTAGCTTGTGAGGAAGCTACAAATTGAAAAATGATCTGAAGGAAAATATTGATAAAATTATGAAAACCAATAAAGCTCAGTAGTGTCCTCTTCTTCTTTAGCGTTTTATACAGATGCTTCCATAGCTTCTTCAAACTGGGTGTCCATTGTCATATATTCTTTGTCCTCACTTTCCTCAGAAGATTCGAACACATCAATTATCCTGAATAAGCTACTAACCTTCAAATTCTTAAATACATCATTCGTTCATGTTGAATGTCTGCTCTTCATCATCAATCCAAAGGGTAGGGTTCTTTACATGGACATCTATGCTAAATTTTTCGATGTTCAATCATGGTGAATTAAGATCTGATAGATATTATGAGGGGGTCCCATCCTCTCCTTCATCCTTTTTCTTGAGTTCTCGGTCTTCTGTAAGGTTGAGATTAGCTTGATTTCTCGTTGGTTTTTGTAACTCTACCTTATTCCTAAGTGTGATAGCCTGGCATGGCTCTATTGAATTTACTTTTAAGCTGCGCAGACAGTTTTTCACACTTTGCTTACAAAATTCCCTGGAAAGTTGGCCTATTCAAATCTCTAGACTGTGAATAAAAAATGCATGATCTTCTATTACTTGTTCAAACTTCTTTTCCAACCTCTTCTTGTTCTCTTCCATATCCGTGAGCTTATGTATGATTTTTTCTAGCTTGGAATCCCACAAACTGTATTCATCATATTGAAATTCAACTAGGTCTTGATGTCCTATATGATTACCTACATTATTAGACCAATAGAATTCGAGGTGGTTCTACCACTCGAAATTGTATGGGTTCAAATAAGTATCATTATTTCCTCAACCATACTATGCTTCTTTGTAACTCTCAAAAGTTCCTTGCTCCCTATAATATCTATCTTCCATCATTGTTCTTTCCATTTCTTCTTACAATCTAGCTCTTCAGAAGTCTTATTTCTCATTCTACGATGCCTTGATGTGTCTACTTTATGCCTGTTTAAAAAAAAACTTGATCATAAGGTTACGTATGCTAAATTTTAATATTTATAACTTTGGTAATTTCCATAAGTGCACTAGTCATTCACATAGTATCTAATATATCGATCCCATAAGGAGGGAAGTCTAGTCCTGAAATCTATGGTTGTACTAACTACAATGATTCAAAATAAATAAACTAATGCGTAAAATAACTAAATAAATCAATTAATTTCAAGAATTAAATTGCAAAAATCTAAATGAGTAACAAATCACACAAACCAATCCAAAAGCAACCTAGAAATTACTAAGTGAGAGAAAGGGGATTTTTAATCCAAAATTAGGAAAAATCTAACTAATTATGCAATTATTCAATTAATGGGTCTAGACGGTCTTAGGGTAGATTACTCTCTCTCGAGTTATAATTCGTAACCTTAATTGATAATCCCTAATTTAAATTATGGAATTGTGATCTCTCGATTCACAATTGACCTAAAACCTAAATTAGTTCTAAAGTTGTTTAATATCATACCAGAAACCTATGCTCTATCTCTCGTTATACGATTCTACCAATTTGATTAAATTCTCTACCTATCAAATTACCTAACTCTCCTCAGCCTAATTTCATTATTTTTACTTAGCTCACCCTCTTAATTTATTGCCGAATTATTACAAATAGATATTGAATTATAATTAAATCAATAAACACATTCAACCAAACTTTATTAATCTTAAGGACTAAAAATCGGAAGGTGAGTTTAGATATAAATAAACACTTGACAATAGTTAATTTCAATAATCATCCCAATTTCATACATCCATAAAATTGAAATAAAAATAGAAATATTGTCAGAATAGATTCGTGGAGGCAGCGACTGTGAGAAACCAACTGTTTCGGGAGGTAAGTTGCGTCAAACTTCGTCTCTATGACTCCCTTCCTTTATTTCCTTCCTCAATCTCTCGATAACTCTAGGTTTTCTTTATTGGAATGTGGTTAATGTGAATACTCTCTTTTCAGACTCTCTAAAAGCTTCTACATCTGTCTCATAATGTTCTATTTATA
Organism: Erythroxylum domingense; assembly: GCA_025594535.1. Lineage (NCBI taxonomy): Eukaryota > Viridiplantae > Streptophyta > Magnoliopsida > Malpighiales > Erythroxylaceae > Erythroxylum > Erythroxylum domingense. The sequence goes on from JANQBM010000007.1 coordinate 9,296,060, forward strand.
TTTTGGGTTCTTTAGGTCAAAGTTGGGGTCAAAACGGTCGGAAAAATCTTACGAAACTTAAGTTTTTCCTTCATCTTGACACAAGCCATGATCGTGGCCAGCGCGTAAACCTTTCTGTCACGATCATGGCCTGATTTGCATGATTGTGGCTTGAGTGGAAACTTTTTTCATGACCATGCCCCCATATGTACGATCGTGGCCTGGCTACTCTGGCTCATCCTTTTCTGCGAAAACTCCTCGAATCTTCTTCGTTCTTCACCGTTTACCCTGAAACACTGACAAACCCATCAAGGTACTTCAAAAATATAACAATTAAGGTCAAAGACTCATACTAACCCATAAAAACACTTAAACACATAAACTAATACAATTAACACCTAAATACACACTAAACACTTAAAATAACACTAAATATTTAGCAAATCAAACCCTAAAATGCGATGCAAATCACAACTATCAATGTTTGTGGTGATCGAACTGTAATACTCTATCAAGGTCACTATCTAAATTTCCTCCCAAGTGTGTTTATATGTCAATATGTCCTTGAGAAACTTTGCATACTTGGGCATACATTCCAATGCCTCCATCAATGACAAATTAATATGAATTTTTTTCAAATTCTTAAAACATTTAGATAATTGATTGTCGACTTGATGTTGTCTCACCCTCTATGGATACGGAATCTTAGGCTTGTAGGGTGGTGGTGTTACATATAGATTTTCTTATTCTTTCTCTTCTACATTTTCCTTTTGTTGGCTATCTTTTTGAAAACTGAGCACCTTTCATTGCTTGCCACTCCTAAGTGTGATCCCTTTGAGTTGTTCCTTTAGATTAGCCTCAATGTTGCTTGGTAAGCTTCCTGTATTCCTAGAAGATAAAGCATTAGCAAGTTGATCTACCTGTACCTCCAAGTTATGGATGGATGAAGCGTGATTCTTCACAATCTGATCAAACTTTGCCTCTATTCTTTATTTTACTTTCTTGTTGTCTTCTTTGACCTTCTTATTGGCTTAATAACTTCGAACCTAATACATCCATTAACTTATCCATTTTGTTTTCCAAAGATCCAAGTCAATATTGCTGAAATCTGGTAGGTCCTTTGGTTCTCACTTGGCTACCTGCATTGTTAGTACACTATGAAAATTTCGGGTGATTTTTTCACGCAAGATTGTAAGTATTAAAGTATGAATTGTTACCTTGTTACGGTTGACCTAAGTAATTTACTTGTTCTGTACCACCACTTGCTCCCAGTAAGAAACTTTCAGCTGTATATTGGTTATCCTTGTAACTGCATGGTCTTAATGATCGATGAAGAAGCGTCTTGCATGTTGCTCAATTGTTTAGTGAAGGCATCAAACTGTGCTTGCAAGGTTGTCACCAAGTAAAGTGGAAGCATTCCTTTTTGCTCTTAGATTTGTTTACATATTTCATTTGACCATATACAATTGTTGCTCACTAACTCTTACAAAGATTATGAGTTACATCAATGGTTTTTCTCATTAAAGACCCTCCTGTAGCTGCATCTATTATTCCCCTTATGCTCTGAGTTACGCTATTATAAAATATCTACAAAAAAAATTCCCTCAGAAGGTTTTGGATGGGGCAACTCCTTTGTAATTCCTTAAATCTCTCTTAAGCTTCATACAATGACTCTGTATCACTTTGTTGAAAGTTTGTGATCTCTTTGATGATTTTTGTTATCTTAGTCAAGGGAAAGTACTTAGCCAAGAAAGCTCAGGATAACTACTTCTAAGTAGTGATTTAGCTTGCACTAAGTGAATTATACGATGATTTTGCTCAATCCTTAAGGGTAAAAGAAAACAATCTCAACCTTAGAGCATCATTAGACATCCCATTAAACCTAAAGATATCACAAATCTCCAAGAAATTTGCAAGATGGGCATTGGGATCTTCATTGGACAACCCATGAAATTGTATACTACTCTAAATTATGTTAAGGAGTGATGACTTATCTTGAAATTATTGTCTTGAATCGCTGACCTTGGAACTCCTTGAGGACTAAAACAGGGCCTCATAAAGTCCATCAATGTCCTCTCAGCTCCTCCTTACTCTCCTTCTACCATATTCCTTTATGTTTTGTCTTGACGTCTAACTCTTTTTAGCTCTCTTTCGTGCCTTGTAATATTTAGAAACTCTTCTTAACTAGACTTGTTAGACCCTCTTATGCTCCTTGTGTTTATGAACCTACAAAAACGTAAGGAAAAGTATCAAACAATCTTAAATCAAATTCACCTAAACTAAATAAGATGGTAAACACAACAATCCCCAACAATGGCGTTAAAATCTTATTGAATGCAAAACCAATTACTTATTTTATGCTAAAAACGGCAAGTATACGAGTTGTTACTTGTAGTAAAAAGCAGATATCATCCCATAGAGATTGTGTTTAGGCACCACTTAATTCAAGTTGTGCTTTGTTTAAGATTTAAATTTGAATAATAAACTGAAAAGTAAACTAAATTAAACAAACTAGCAACAGTCAAATAATGTAATAATGGAAATCCATAAAGAGAATTAATCAAGTTATGGGAGAGGGAATTTTACCTATCATTAATGCCAATCTAGCCTTTTATGTGTTTATGGGATATTGGCTCTGTATGATCGTAAAATTGATTACTCTCTCTCAAGTTATAATCATTCCCTCAATTGTAAACCCTAATCGAATTATGAACTTGCAATCTGTCAATTCACAAATTACCCATAATTTTAATTAATTCTAAAGCTCTCTAATAAACAATCAGGTCTTACACAAGATCTCTCTCTATGAAATTACCAACTAGATATATTAAATGGTTAATTAGATCACCTAACTCTTCTTAATCCAATCTAGTATTTTTTATCCGGTTCTGTAACACCCCACTCCCGCAAAACCCGAACCCGATATCGACAGTGATACCCGGATCCGTGCCCCGCGAGGGTGGCGTGTCACATC
>JANQBM010000007.1:9323754-9339173 GCA_025594535.1 Erythroxylum domingense
AAAGAAAGATTTGGATATTGCAGGAAACAAAGAATATTATGTTTAATAAAGAGTTAATTGTTAAAAAATCTACATTTTACTTAATTTTGTAATTATAATTCAAAATTTAAAAAGTAATAAATACTCAAATTTTTTATGATTTAAAAAAATAACTTGCCAAATTAGGTCAGGATTTACTAATGTGAAGTATAATTAAAATTTTACATTAGATTATAATAAAATAAAATAAATTAATATTAAAAACAAAAGAAACAGAAAATTTTGTTTTTCTTGCTATAATTGCATAATTATAAATTTTTATTAATTAAGCCTTTAATAAATTTCTCTTTTATCAAATAATATCCTTTAAGCCTATTTTGAAACAAATGTTTTTTCTCCCAATAATATGTTCTAAGTCATAAGTTTGATAAATAATTTATTTAAAGTGTCTTATATATAAACTATTACGTATATTTTTACATTTACTTAATGTGCAATAAAGGGTTAAAACTGCAAATAAATTCATTTTTATATTTCCAACTAGAACCTTTTTTGATAATTTCAATACGTATTTTTATATTTTTCATCAATAGTATCTTTTTTGACATCTAATTTTTTTCCCATATTGATATAGCCTATAATTCTTCTTTCTAAATCATGCATTTATAATTGCTATATTAACAATTAGAATGTTTAATGTTCTTGACTATCCATATTTTGCCGTCAATGGTCAACAAAAGTTGGTCTTTCCTTATCCCTTTTTATTCATATTTGTTCCATATGATTGAAAGGGAATTCTTGGAAATTTGGAGAAGGAAATAAACAAGCATTGTACCGTGTGTGATCCTACAATAAGTAGCCTTGAGAGTAACATGAAAAAGAAAATGATTAGGATAGCTTAGGGAACAGCAATACATGTTTAATAAAAGGTTAATTATTAAAAAATTCTCAAAATTTACACAATTTTATAATTATAATTCAAAATTTACATAATTTTATAATTATATTTTATTTCATAACTATTTTAGTATTTACGATATTTTTAATTTATTAAATACTAAAATTCATATGTAATACAAATACCATATGTGACATTCAAGTGATAAAAATATTAACCTGACATGATTCATTACATCATTCATATTATTAACAAAGAATTTAACGTTAGATTATTTTTGCTAAAATTTGAAATTTATAATTATTTTAAGGTGATTTTTAAAGTTTGAACTATTATTATAAAATTTAGTAAATTTTTAAATTTTTATAATTAACTCTTATAATTATATAGCTCATGTTAGAGAAGTGCTCTAAAGGCAATCACCTCTAGCACTTATTGTACAAATCATTTTATGATTAATAAAGACATTTTTCATTATTTTAATGTTCATACATTTATGAATTTGATGTTGATCTTAAATTGATTTAATGAAGTCCTTCATACAAAACATAGAACGGAGGAAATCATTATGAGATCATGATAATGAGATTCTTATTATGTGTAATTATGTTAGTAGCTAAACTTTCCCTATTCATAGGATTAATAAGATGGGATATCATTAATTTGGATAGACTACCATATGTTATACTCCTTAATTAGATAAAGTAGTAGATCTCATAAGTTGTAGACATGAATTGTTTAGAATTAACATGTGGATGCTTACTAAGGGTAGTCAGTATATTGGATTGACCTACTATGAGACAATCATATAGACATTCTATTCTAGTCTTAATGATGTTCTCATTATAGCAATAGTGCAAGTATCTTTTGACTTGAGGTGCTCAAGGATATCTTGGATACTGATCCTATGCTTTGACTCCATTCATCGGTGCCTTTCAGGAGTTACTCATAGGGTGGTGATTGAGTACAACTTAAGGTATTAAGAGGTAATTGAGTAGCTAATAAAGGATTCACCACTCTTGATAGAAGGAGATGATACCCATAGCCTCTTGTCGGGGTCATTACTTAGGAGTCCCTGGCCAAAGCAGATATGTATGTCATGAAGCGAGTCTTCAATGATACATAGAGTAATGAGATCCTTAGGACAAGATCTAATAACACTTGGACTAGATGTGACGTAGTTAGTCTAGTGGGAGTTGAAACTTTGACCATACTCTGAATCAAGTGGGGTAGTGAAAGGACAAATTGCGTGACAACATTGCGTATGGAAGGGTTCGTAGTCAAACCACTAACTTTCTAGTCAATTGGGGGTCATGATGTATTGCTAGATACTACTCTTGACTTACTTGAATTAAGTGTTAGTTCAAGTGGTCAACATAATCAGGAGCCTAATGGGTCACACATATAGGACATCTGAAGGACGAGTAAAGTCTTAAATAGTGATTCAAGATATGAGAGAGTGTTTTAGGATTATGTTGCGATGTGATCGTGGTAGAAAATGTTGCATAGAATGGATTATAAACAAGTATTGTTGGCTTCCATTAATGCATGTTATTTATGGTCTTTAACTTCTCATAACTTCAATTAATGCATGCTATTCATGGTCATTAATTTCCCATAACTTCTATTAATGCATGCTATTCATGACCATTAACTTCTTATAACTCTCCATTAGTAATGGGGGTTACAAAAGGTCAAATAGTGTAGAAAATAGAGATGATTTTCATACATCTTGTGTAAGAAACAAGTGAAAAAGAAAGGTTCTTTCTTACACATGCACTCCTTTTCTCTCTAACTCTCACAAGAGTTCTTGTCTTTGCTAACACAAAAGAACTCTAGCCATCTCCTAGTGAGGTATCATCCCTCTATCTTCTTGTGAATTTTTATTAGAGACGGTCTATGCTGGTCGTTGTGGTTTACGACAATCTAACGCGAAGAAGATTAAAGAACAAAGGAGATTGTCAGAAAGATATGTCAACATCTTACATTTCATGTTTTTGTTTTTTATATCTATATGCATGAATGAGTAGATCTGGTTTTTAAGATTTTTTTTCGCTACGTATATTTGATATATATTATGTATGAGATGCATGGCTGAAACCTTACAGTTCAAGTTTTAAACAAGTGACAAATATATATATATATATATAACAAGTGCAAATATATATATATATATGTGTCCAAAAATTTAGGAGTCAAAATCATCCATTTGACACGTTACCGTGTTGATGACTTTGGCAATAATTCGTTGGAAAAAGGTATATTAAGAAATGGACTTACAGGAAAAGGAAACAAACAATCTTTGCACCGTGTGTGACCCTCCATTAAGTAGCCACGAGAGTAACATGAAAAGAAAGACTTGGATAGTATAGTAATAAGAGAATATTATGTTTAATAAAGAGTTAATTGTTAAAAAATCAAAAATTTATATAATTTTATAATTATAATTCAAAATTTAAAAATAATAATAAATACTCAAAATTTTTATGATTTAGAAATAACTTGCCAAATTAGGTCAGGATTAACTAATGTCAAGTATAAGTAAAATTTTACATTAGATTATAATAAAATAAAATAAAATAAAATAATATTAAAAGCGAAAAGAAAAGAAAATTTTGCTTTTTCGCTATAATTGTAAAATTATAATTTTTTATTAATTAACCCTTTAATAAATTTTGAAACAAATAAATTGTAGGAATTTATTGTTCCTAGTGGCTAGCTTAGTCGCGTGCTATCATCTAAAGCAAAAGGTATTTGTAATTTTGACATATAAAATTAAGTTTTTATATTCCGTATGATTATATATTAGTTAGCAATTTCATTTTATAGTTAAATTAATTAATTATTATTATAAGTTCTTTAAATTCTTAAATTATATTTCTTAAGAGTTCCTATCTCATCCATCCTTATATTAAACTAATAACATACAACAAACTTTACACCTTATCAGATTGAACATACGACATAGACCAAAACAATTTGTCTTGTTCTTCGGTAGCCAAATGAAGTCAATTCCTAGTTAGAATGGTATTAACATTGTAATTTTCCAAGATTCTCCATTGACTATGGACATGGATCTTTGTATTAAAGTTCGTAGAAGTTACAATTTTCAAAGATTCTCCGTTGACTATGGATATGGATTTTTGTGTTAAAGTTAGTGGAAGTTCATTACAAGAGTCACATGTATTATCTCATTATTTCTAAAAATAAAAGAATGTGTCAGATCTTGCATGGTTTAAAGTCAACAAGAAAGGCTTGAGTTGATTGGCCTCCCATTAACCCAATCTTCATCACAAAATAACATTGTCTCTAAAATGATATTTGTATCATATTATTTTTTAAGGTTTCAGTTTAATTTTTATAATTTGATCTTAATATAAAATATTTTGTCGGTCCAAAACTCTTTTTAAATTTGAATTAAAATTCAATTATTTTCTTACGAAATATTGAATTTGAACATATTGAGATTACGTTATAAAATATTTAAATGTTAAATTATTATCATTCCCATTTGTAAATTAGTAATTTTGGATTTAGTGACCTTCTTCATTTTATGATAACTTCCAAATATAATTATATTTATATACTCTTTTAGTGGGTGCATTTTTTATCAAACAAAACAACAAATTTCCTACTTATCGTGACCATAATGGGTTAAGTTGGGCTTGAGCCTCATGCTTGCATTCTTTATCAAGCAAAACAATGGGCTTTCATATTTGTAACAGCCCAAGGCCCTTTTCTTAAAAAAAAAAGGTGCTTGAGGATTAGCCTGTTAACCTCTAACCTAGGCCAATTTATATTTATTTGCTATCAAATTTTGTTGGTGTTTGTTTTCATTTTTATTTTTAGTTTTGGTTTCTATTTTTAATTTTAATTTCTTCCAATTTTTAAAAATTATGAAAGCTATATAAAGTAATTTTTTTCCTGGTTTTTTTCATAATCTGATTTACTATCATTAAAATATATATTATTTAATTATTTAATTATTAATAAAATTATGAATAATTTAATTCAAAAATATATATTTAATAAATTAAAATTAATTATCAATAAAATTATTAATAATATTGCACTTATTTACGTCATCATTATCAACAACTACTTAAATCTCACACTAATACAGAGTATGCGTACATTTGTCTTCGCGACAGACTCATCATATATTTTTTTTAAAGAAAAATGTCAAAAATGACATCGTTTTCAAAAAAATTGTTAGACCACGGATCAGGGTAAGTAGGCTCGTGGCCAGGTCTAACCACAAGCCCACCATCGTTTTTAAAGTAACTGTTGGACCACAGGCTAGGGCAGGTAGGCTTGTGGCCAAGTTTGGCTAACCATGGTAGGCCCGTAGCCTACTCATAGTCCAATCAACCCAGGCCGGGCTAAATTTGAGATCTCTACTTGTCTGATAATTCTCTCAAATCAAATAAAGTTGGGTAAGATTTTCCTAAATGAGATTAAAAGTTTTATTTTAATATTTTAGAATAACATTTTAAGGTAAAAGATATTAGGTTTTTTATAATTTAAGTAACTTTAAAAAAATTATATAATTTTTAAAATTCTTGATAAAAATTTTGATTTTCAAAATTTCAAAAATCTACTTTCTTAAAATTTCATTAAAAAATCGCACATTTAACGAGAACATCACATAAAGATAAATTAAATGTTATTGACACGAAGATTTAACCTAACTCTCAAATTGAACTCAAATTAATTAAACTCGACTCAAACTAATATGTGATGTTTGAGTCGAGTTTAATTAATAAGAATTTTAAATTATTAGTTTGAGTCGAGTTTAATTAATTCGAATTTTAAATTATTAGTTTAAGTCAGAGTTTAATTAGTTAAGTCAAGCTTAATTAATTTAAAATTTAGTTTGAGTCGAGTTTAATTAATTTAAAATTTCAATTATTAATTTGAGTCGAGTTTAATTAAATCAAGATAGGTAAAGCTGATTAGATAGTTATATTAATAATAAAAATATAAAAAAATTATGAACTTATTTGTAAAAATTGTCTAATGCTTTAAATTTTTATTAAGTCAAGGTAGGTAAATTATATTAATAATAAAAATATAAAAAATTATGAAATTGTTTGTAAAAATTGTCTAATGCTTTAAAGTTTTTATTAAATTAATTATAAATTATAAATATTATCATCTAGTTTTTTAAAATTAAAACTAAAAAAAAACTTTTAAGTACAGGTTTCTATATAAGTTTGTAATTCATCATATGGTCCATCCATACTTTATGCAAAAGAAAGAAATCAATCTTGATTTTGCTGGTGGAAAAGCAATTGTTGTCACCCCGAAAACCCTAGTTGACAGACAGAAAGGCAGAGAGAGATTGATCTTCATTGGCTTGAGTTGTATCTCAATTGCAGACCTCACTCCACTTTCCACCGACCCTTTTTACTGTGAGTATCAACTTGCACTTTTCCATTTAGTTTCATTTAAAAAAAAAAAGTTTGAGGTGGCTTCTCTTGTCACAGAACTGTGTACTGGACGACAGGAAATGGCTGCCGAAATAGTTTCAAACATGTTAGATGCCCAGAGCCGTTGGGATTTCACATGGTTTTCTGTCTCTATTTCTCTCGTTATTTTAATTGTTGAAGTCTTTACTGTGTTCTTGTTCTGGTCCTTGTTGTCTTTACTAACTTCTCCATGTATATACACATTGTTCGTGTAGTGGTTTATCCTGAGCTTCTTGAACTGTGTGACTTTGGGACCCATTATTTCTATGATGAATTACTCATTTGTAAACAAAATTTTTATGTGCAGTGACATGGAAGTGGACTTTGGGTCCGAGGAGAATGCTTCCATTGTCCATGCAGCATTGGCTGTTGATAAGGAGGTGATTATTAGGCCTCTCTTATTCTTTAGTTACTGTAGCTGCAGTCTGACAATGTTGCTTGCGATGCAGTTGCAGCCAGATAAGGTGAAAAGACTTATGTCAGTTTCCAATGCAAAGTTGTCAGTGTGAGTTTACCAATTTGCTTCTGTTTTGTTTTTTAACAAATCACTTTGTGAAGTCTTGATGGATTATTTATTTTTGTGAGTGCCGGAAGAATTGCAGCTTGAACTGTTGAAAGACTTTATTTAAGAATTTCCACTTGATTCTTTGCTTTGCATGCTGAAAACGAACTACAAACCTGACAAAAGAGTCAGACATTTCGGTTACTATCTAGAACTTGAGCAGAAAAAATGCTGAAAATACAACTTGAGAAGGAAAGACTTTGGAAAAGCTCTGGCTTCTTGATGTGACTATCTGACTCACTGCATATGATAAATGGGTATTAGAATGAAATAATTTTTCAAGTGTCTTATACCTCTAATTACTCTTAGTTCCCGTTTCATCGGTTCTTAAACTCGATTATAAAATAGAAGGAAGCTTGGTTAGAACTTATGGAGAGGGAAGAAGTTACTATATAAACGCCTTCTTAAGTTGAGACCACTAACAAAATCATGTTTTATGTTGTCTTTGATCTTTTCTATTTGGATAGTTTAATGTGTTATAAAATAGATTTGGTAAAAATCTTGATTGTGTGACATCTGAATTGTTGGTCATTGGTATTAAGATATTGTAGGAGATTTGTCTGCAAGAGTTAAGTAAGCCATTATATATCAACTTATAGCAGAATTTGATCAATGCTGTCGATCAATGAAACAAGAGATGTAAACGCTGACTGTAATTAGTTTCAAGTGGTAATATGATGTCAGGACTTCTAATTTTGAATTGCCTTGTCAATGCTAAACTTGATTGATTGCAAAAAGGCAGCAAGTTCTGCTAGCTCAATTTTCTATTTCAGTTCTTATGGTTTGTTGTTTAAGTGAGTGCTTGAGAGGTTCCACCTTATTATTCACCTGTTTCTTCGAACATAAACTAACATGAATTTTGATGGCCATTAACCTTCTAACTCGAATTTCTTCACCATTTGCTTACAGGCATTTTGAAGCCACTGAAGCTAGGTTTCTTCGAGCTTCGTTTTCAGCTTTTGTTGATATACTTACACTTGCAACAAAAACAATAGAACAGTTTGGAAACAGGATGACTTTATGAAACATTATTTATTGTTTACTTGATTCTGTTATACATTATGTAATCCTAATTAATAGGTTGAATTTGTGACATCGTGTTTTGGTTTAGAATGGCAGCTGATCTACAAGTATTTGTTCTCTGTTATCTTTCATTCGCAATTAATCTCTTTTAGTCAGCTTTTATTGATCCCTAGAATGAAGAAAGTTCGCTTTCTCTCTTATTCTAAGCAAAAATGGACTCGAAGATGAAAGTCGAAGGATGGAAATAGGAGACTAAAGCATCCCTTAAACCCACCTGATTGTGTTCGGTGTAATTTAGCCTCAATTTCAGGGAGTTCTGTTGAGGCTGTTTAAGAGCACCATCAACCGTTTCTTGTACATTCAACTGACGTATCTGAAGCACTTTTCAATACATTTTTTAATGCTAGACTACTGTATATCACTCTTCTCTTGCGTACGACAAAATGTTTCGTCAGCATAACCATCCTTTTCAATATTGCAAAAACTTCTTATTAGTTCCTGTATACTGAGATATCAACACAGATAGCCTCAGGAGTTCGTTAAGAATTGCCTCTGCATTGTGTTGAAGAAGGGCAACAACTTGACAAAATTCATGTATCAAGCATGGAAGCGGAAACTCCGTGGCACTATCCATCTCATTCACCTTGCAATAATCATGAATCAATGCCTTATAAGTCAATCTTAACTTTCACTTTCAGAGCAGAATTGAGGTATCCTATCATACGATAAGCATTTAGTAATGTTTTACATGTGACATCATCGGGTTCATCTTCTTGCCACTCATCCCATTCAAAGGTTTATTGGTATCTATTATTCTGACTTCAAACAAGTTTCACAAATTGTTATTATATTCAACAGCGTTGGTATGTGTCCCTTTTCCTTCCATTAAAAATCCATCAATCAAGGTAGTGAAGTTACAAGGTTGAGCTTAGCGTCTTTACATTCTCTAAAGAGCCTGACGGCCTCTCTGATCCTACCTTTTACACAATCCATGAATTAAAAAGTTATGAGAAACAATGTCGTGGATAATTCCAGCCATTTCCATTCTGTGCTGGACACACAAAACCTCATTAAGCATACCCTTTTCGTAGTGCAGTGAAATCAATGTTTTGTTAGTGAAAAGATCAAGAAAAACTCATTTCAATGCCAGTTCACTCAATAACTCCCCGCCTTCTCCACATCCCCAGACTTACAGCAAGTATGAACGAACCACATTGTATAGATTAGTACTAGCCTCAACACCTTAAACTTTCATCTATCCTCGCCAAAAAATTTGATAATACTGTACAAGCATGCAATTATGGAATCGACCCAACTAACCTCATGTGTGCAGAAACCTGAATAACCTCCTGCGTCATTCTAGTACATTATGCTGATAAGCCAACATGAAATTAGGGAATTGACATCTGAATCTTCTTCACGTGTGCTGATAAATGAACCCGAGAATGGTTATGTAGACAAAAGCAATCATCTCAAGTAAAGTCTTTTCAAGCCTGGAAGATTTCTGATTGGTTGATATAGAGATTATTGTCCAGGATATTGTGGACACCATATTGTAGGTTTGAACTGTATAATGCCCTGTTGATGATTTATACCCTATATTTAATCGATTGATTATAATTTAATGAAATAATTATTTAAACAAAGCCAAATTAAACAGTTTGATGGTGAAACAAAGAAGAGATGATACCTTCATTAGATAAGAGATGATGGTGAGACAAAAAAGGAAAAGCAAACCCAGAATAAGCGTCCACGGATATTAGGATTACAAATTAGGAATTTGAACCAGATACTGACAAGATTCCACCAACTGCTAAAGCTTGTTGGTGAATCTGACCCTTTTAAGGAAAGCATTTGTTAACCCTTTTGAAGGTTGGGTTATTTTTGTTGCATATATTGTTAACAGAGCTGATTCAAGAGATAACTGCCAGTTGGTCCGGTCTCTATCGTCACCCCTTTCCCTACTTAGCTATCTGGTTTTCATCACATCTTGCTCCTAAACGTCCTCCAGCCCGGTAAAGGGACCCCCGTCTAAAATGTAAAAGAAAAACAATAAAATCATTTTAATGCAATGTCAAGTGGAATCAGGACCCGATATAGATATGGACAGAATGAAGAAGCAAACAAGACATTCCTTCAATGGAATTTCAGACAATAATGTTCATAATTGCTGGCCGATTTGCCGTGTCACATAATACATAGCACTTGAAAATAAAATTACAGGCGTCATTATAACTTTCTACTACTTTGGAGAAGATGAAGACTTACAACTATAGAATCGGTATGAACAACAAAAGAAAAAGAGGACCTAATCTGCCTCCTTGATTTGTTTATGCTAACCCTATGATCACCTTCTTTTCATCAGTATTCATCCAGGTAAGTATATAGCATCTCATCTTTCTTTGACTTTCGTCGGCTGAGTAACGCCTTGAGAAGACGTTTACTTTTGCTGGGGTATTGTTCAACATCCTTGGAATTTTCTTTGTCTGGTTGGAGACGCATTGAGGCTGATTTTCGCGGTTCTGAAGGGTACTGAAAATGGAAAACAAAATCCAAATATTCAGGTCACAACCTATTATTTAAGTCAACAGGATAACCGCCATGTAAAACAAAGAAAAATATATGATGAATTCTATAAGATTAGTGCAGAACTGCTTTAATACAGTTCATAATGCAACTTCTGCACCTATATGAATGATAAAGTTAATATATGCTTACTCGCCGTCTTGCAGAACTTGGAGTGGTAGGTCGACTGCTAGTGTTAGCAGTGTATGAGTTTGGAGTTGTTGGCCTATTTGACACAGAACCAGAACGCAGGAGTGGAAAACGATGGGGTGAAACTGTTCGCTTTTCTGATCATGAAAGCACTACCAGATATAAGTTTAGAGAATGTAAATCAAAAGAAAAAGAAATGAGAAGCAGACCTAAAAGTATAAAACAAATGAGCCCAAAGATTGAGGCTTAGGCTATGATAAAGTAACAGAGGCATCAACCTAATTCCTTTTTGGGCATTGTGGCAGTAAAGGAAAATGTTGCAGATCGCTGTGGCACTCGCGGAGAAGGAGATGGAGAATGCCCTCTCCTGCATGCAAAAGGTTAAATTCAATCATTCTCTTTATTAACAGCCACTTTCAATGATAACATCAAAGAAATCATGTTCCAAACCTGACAGAAGATTTTAGGGCTTCTTTGACTGAAGATTTTGGGGTTTCTTTGATAGATCTCGGGGTTCCGCCAACCGAGGATGTTGGCGTCTCTCTAATTGTAGCTCGAACAGCTTTGCATTAAATCAGTCGGTAGAAGAATCAACTTGCTAATTTTCCCAATAGACAATCTAAAATAAAAACTGCAGATAAAGAACCATACCATTCCTAAATTGGTGCCAATCATCTTCATCATCTAAGCTGCAACCAAGGTACTTTGATTTAGTTCGAATGGCACCATGCATTGTCTCCCCAACTGAAAATATATTCACGAAGAAACTTTTCAGAATTAAGAACATTTTATATAACATAGCAGAGTTGTGTTTGTCCAACTCTCACCTCATTTTCTTTCTTAAAAGTAAATGAAAAGAGGCCAAAAAAAAAAAAAAAAACAAAAGGAAAAGCTATAATTGAAACTAGTAGACCCCAAAGGATAGAACTTGAATAGATTACTATAATTACCTGGCAATATGTAACGCTTATTGTACTTTGGAGTATTTATTACCAGTGACTGTTGTGAGATGCCCTCATGATCAATATACTCTTGGCATGTCCGCAGTCTCTAACAAATTGAATCGAAAAAGAATTAGGGAAAGTCAAAGTGCGGATATCTTTGGCATCTTACTCCAGAAAGGATACTTGGAAGCGAAATGTGTTTTATCTACAGGGATTTGATCATTCTCACACAAAATGCATCAGTTTTGAAAAAAGATAGGAGCAGAGATGAACAAAAAAGTTACACCAGTACTGCTGTCAGCATCAAGTTTTCTTTAGCTGTGTATCATGAAGTTGTCAATCTCAAGATGTATGTTGACAAAGCGCAGAGAGCAACTTTGTTTGCACAATCCTACCAGTCTTCACTATTTTCACTTACTTCAACAACAGTGTACTCGCAAGAATTTTTATAACCTTTGGAATACCTAATCTCAAGCCTTTTCAAGGCTTCAGCTTCTCACCTACTGAAAGCAGATTGACTATAAGGTGCACTTCTAGCGTAGGATGCCAATCATTACAGAACCTGGACTACCTAATACGTTATAAAAGAGAGAAAATCCAAGGCATACCTGTTCAATACAAGAGACGCGAAACTCTGTTCCAGAAACTTCATCTACCTTCTCATCCAAGAGATCATTAACCTTATATGTCACAGAGCCTAAATGATCTACCGTATTAACCAGAGCTTTGATTGCATAATCTTTCAATGTCTCTACCACTCTGTCTCAAACAGGATATTCTGAACTTAGGAGGTATGTAGCAGTCTAAGAAAATGACAATTGACATAGTCAAAATAAAACATTGCAGTCACATATAAAAGCAGCAACTCACAGCTGTTTTTGGTCATCATTTGTGTAGGAAAGCTCAAAATACTCCGCTGCTGAGTACAACTGCAATCTCAGATTCTTCAAATCCTGAAACATGTACATGGTACAATGAAACAAAATATCATAATACTATGAAGTTAATGAAGAAACTTGAGAAACGACTTAAAGCTCCATATTGAAGTCACTCCCATACTAAAGCTTAGGTTGATGTTTCCACCCCAAAATGTTGCAGATACTCTTGTGTACAGATTCTTATCAATTATCTCATAAATGGTAATTTCAACTGATGTGTGCTTAAAATGATACTCAAGAGCAGATCTAAGGAATGGTGATAAATAAATTTTCAGAATCCAAACCTTGAGACTATCGGAGAAGAGCAAACTCTGCTGCATAGAGACCTCATCGTAGGTTGATGCTTCTCTAGACACTGAAGGTGCAGCCATTGTACCCATTGGGACTATTCATACACTCGCTTATCCCGCAAAAAGAGAATAAACCTAAAAATGAAACAAATCACAAGAAAATGAGGCTCGCATGATCCTTATTATGCAGAAGATATCAGGGTCAGTGCCAGTCCGCCATCAAACATTTATTCTGCAAATCCTAAAATGTAAGAGATAAGGAAGGTATCCTAGGGCCTAGAGGATGTGCCCACTGCATCTTGAAACATGTGAGCTGAAATCCCAGAAAGGAACAAGTAGGCCAATATTGGAGAAGTTGGTATTCAATCGAAAACGAAACAAGGAAAGAAAACAAATTTATCTTTTTCGATAACGAGAAAGGAAAACAAAGAAACAGTAAGCAGCTAGAAGGCAGAGAGTCAACTAATTGTAAAGCAGACCATGAAGAGAAACCGGTTGCAAGAAACCCCAGTTTGTCAGAATATCCATCTACACTCTTAACTTTACTAACTATTACAGAAACACACGGCAAAAGAGAATATCCGTAAGAACATCACAAGCTCGAAAATTGTCAACCCTTCCTTGTGGTTGATAAAGAAGAAAACGGAAGAAACTGGACTTGAAGAGGCAACAACAGAGAGCCAAAAGTTACAAAAACTGGGTATTGTAAATGAAATGAAGAGGGCTAACCTTAGTCTCTTTGAAGCCCCAAACCTCCAATGGGAATGGCACTGCAGGTTAGGACAACGAACAAATTGAAATATATACACCCACAATTGGGAAAACCGGGTACAAAGGTGGGAAAAAGAAACAAATTGCTAAAATTGACAGAAAGAGACCACCTCCACTTTAGAAGTTGGGGGGATAGATTTTTGACCAAACAACAGAAAACGACAACACTAAGTGGGCAGGAGATGAGATAGAGAGAGAGCGAAGGAAGCTAAAGAAGAAGAAGAAGAAGAAGAAGAGCGAGTACGGACGAACCACTAAGGATTGCACGTCTAATGAAGTTGTAGGCCACCATGGAAGAGAAAAACTAAAGAAAGAAGAAAAGGTAGTAAGAAAACGAGAGAGAAGCCATTCTCACAATCATTTTTAGGCGTTTAAAATTTTTAATTTTCAACTCCTGCTTAGTGATGGCCCACGACATGTTTCTTTTTTGAGCTCTTCAATGAGCTTTGCTTTTGCCCACAAGTTACGGAGAACCCATTGGTTGATCCCAACCGTTGCTGCAGTTGACCCCAAGATAATCAAACGTTTTATGTTTCTGCTTAGTCTTAGTCTCACCATTTCCTCGCCTCTTGAATATTGAATGCTTCTTAAGTTAAAGCGACCTTCCTTCTTGTAAGGGGCCGGGGCTAGGCTGACAAAGAAAATAGTTTCTTTCTAAGGAGAGGACGTGAACTTTAGTGGCACTCATTGTTTGGTGCCCTGCAATTGAGTAGGAGACGTGGTGACAGACATTGTTAGTCAAGTGCTATTATTGTTTGTCCAAGTCTTCTGGAACAGAGAGTGCCTGGACCTGAGCCTGACATGACACCCACCGTTATTCGGCTCCTCACCATTTCTCCCCCAACTCCGACTCTCACTCTTGTATCACCACCTTCGAGCCTGCATATTCAAATTCAATAAACATGGATCCAAAACGGATTCATTTTTGAGGCAATGCAGTTGTCCACATCTAAGAGAATATTTTGATGGCTTGGAAGCTTAAAAGAGTAATTGCTTGTGTGGTGATGAAAAAGGACGTTCCAATCTTTCCTGTTCCCTATCAAACTTTTCTCAATGCAAAGTCAGCGGCGTGATTTGTGGCAACCTAATTTTGGGTTCCACGAAAGCTACTCCGTCCTCCTGGATCCTAATTTCTCTTAACAAAATTACCTAAACACGTTGTCTTCGTCCTAAAAGACTTTTAGCTGCTCTTTGAAGTTTGAACAACAAGCAATGTTAGGACCACTCTGCATATTTGCGCAAGTTTCAGTCACAAAAGCGTCTGATCAAAACCAACAATGATAAAAAGTTCAACGACCTTTAAAGCTTTTTCCTGAAAAGATTGAATCCATCTCGCTGCTTCCTTAGGACTGCTTTCTTCCAACTATAGTTACTTAGATTCCATCACATACACAGAAATATGAATGAGAATCTTTTGATGAACAATACCTACAAGTTTGAGAAGACATTTAGAAACCATCGTCTCTTAATCGTAACTGGAAATGTAACCTAGAAAACAATGGTGAACATATGACAACTTTCATACTTTCCATTGGATTCTCTGTCATTATCAGTTAGCTTAAAACATGAGTCAACAGTGCAACTTCTACCAGGACCCTGCCAAGAGAAAATCTTTACCTTTCTTTTACAGAAATTAAAGAATTGTATTAATAAGAGGATCAAGACATAGATTAAAATTCCAACTTTACAAAATGATTGTTGAGGAGTAGCCTTTGAGCAACAATCATTAAAAAAGTATCATAAGGAAGGATACAGAAAGAAGTTAATCATAGGAACATTCCATGAGAGCCATGCTTGGAAACAACACTAGATTTAAAGCTCTGATTAT
>JANQBM010000007.1:9379164-9428657 GCA_025594535.1 Erythroxylum domingense
GTAATCAAAAATTACAAATACACTTAAAATAAATATTGATACAATTATAAATTAATCAATGAATTACATATTTCAAAGCATATTATACTGTAGGGGTATTTTTGTCATTGACAATATTTTTATGTTCTGTCCACTGGAACCAAACACATTTTTGTCCTCGAGACGGAGACAATCTTTTCTATTTTGTCCATCACAACCAAACACCTTACTGTCTCCAATTTTTGTTCTGTTCCATCTCCAAATTTCCGTCTCATTCCGTCTCTGCATCCAGGAGTCAGTAATCAAACGCAGCGTAAGTAATGTAAAAGGGGTGCGAGGATTTTTAGGTCATGCAGGATTTTACCGAAGATTTATCAAGGACTTTTCATAAATTGCACGACCATTGACCAACCTCTTAGTTAAGGATGTGCCCTTCATGTTCGATGATAAGTGTATAAATGCATTCAATATTTTAAAAGAGGCATTATTATTAGCACCAATTTTATCTCCACCAGATTGGACACTTCCGTTTAAAGTTATATGCGATGCGAGTGACCAAGCCATAGGTTGCGTGCTAAGCCATAGGAAAGATAAAAAATTGCATGCAATCTATTATGCCAGTAAAACTCTTGCAAGACCCCAATTGAACTACACCATTATAGAAAACGAATTGCTCGCAGTGGTGTATGCGTGTGATAAGTTCCGATAGTACCTTTTAGGTTTAAAGGTAATTGTATTCACCGACTATGTAGCATTAAAATACCTCTTCAATAAGAAAGACGCAAAACCAAGGCTCATTCGATGGGTGTTACTTCTGCAAGAATTTGATTTGGAGGTGAGAGATAAAAAAGGACCCGAAAATGTGGTTGCAGATCATTTATCCAGACTTGAGGGAGGGGAATACGAGCTGAGTAAGGATATTAACGAAAATTTTCCCAAAACCCTGATGTTATTTAAGAGCTTAACAACACCATGGTTTGCAGATATCGCTAATTATATCGCTAATGCTAAACTCCCATCTAATCTCTCGTACCAATAAAGAAAAAAAATTGCATGACTGTAATCGATACATCTGGGATGAGCCAACCTTATATAGAAATTGTGCAGATGGATTAATGCGACGTTGCGTCCTAGACGAGGAGATGTTAGATATCCTTAAGCAATGCCATAAAGGGCAGTATTCTGGGCATTATGGGGCCAACAAAATGGCAATCAAAATACTGGGGAGTGGATTCTATTGGCCGTAGTTGTTTAAGGATGCACAGACCTATGTAACATAATGTGATCGTTGTAAAAGAGTGGGTAACATCTCCAAGAGGGATGAAATGTCGTTATCCAATATTCAAAAGGTAGAAGTTTTCGATATCTAGGGCATTGATTTCATAGGACCATTTCCATCATCAATGGGAAACATATACATTCTGGTAGGAGTTGATTTGTTTCACGTTGGGCCCAGACAACAACATCTCCAACCAATGATGAGAAAGTGGTGCAAAAGTTCATTAAACGGCTATTTGACTGATTTGGAGTACCAAGCACAATAATAAGTGATGGAGGAGCACATTTCTCCAATAGATCTTTTGATGCTCTCCTATGAAGATACGACGTGCATCATCGAGTGGCTACGCCTTATCATTCACAAACTAGTGGCCAAATGGAAGTCGTTAATCGAGAGTTAAAACGAATCCTGGAGAAGACAGTTAATAACTCTTGGAAAGATTGGGCAACTAAATTAGATGATGCTTTATGGGCCTACTGGACAGCATTTAAAACACCCATTGGAACAACCCCGTACTGATTAGTTTATGGGAAAGCTTGTCACTTGCCGGTGGAATTAGAACATAGAGCATATTGGGCAATTAGAGCATTAAATTTTGAATGGAAAAAATCTGGTGAAAAGAGACTTCTACAACTGGACAAGCTTGAAGAATTCCGTCTTAATGCTTATGAAAACGCCAAACTTTACAAGGAAAGGGTCAAGAAATGGCACAACGCTCGTCTCAAGAAAAAATAATTCAAAGTAGGAGACATTGCTTTGTTATATAATTCTCGGTTGCGGTTATTCCCAGGAAAGTTGAAGTCTAGATGGAGTGGCCCATTTATAATAATTTAAGTTTTTGATCATGGGGCTCTCTAATTGGAGAATCATAATAAGGAAACTTTTAAGGTCAATGGGCATCGATGTAAATTGTATTTTGGAGGAGAAATTCCTAAAGATAAGGAAGTGGTTTCCTTATCTCCAACTAATTGAAACCGCTTTCCAGAAACAACGATCAAGTTGGGGACTATAAACCATCATCCTTAGGATTCAAGTCTAACCCACATTTTTTATTCAATTATATTTAGTTGTGTGTTGTTTAATGTCTATCTAGTTTTATTTTAAAATTTTATTTTATGTTAATTTTATTTTCATTTTATGTTTTTTCGTTAATTTCTTTCTGCTCTTCCTTGTTAAAAAAATGTATGCGTGTTTCTATCTTCACATTTTGTTTATGTGTGTGTCGTGTGTGTTCCTTCTCACATTGAGGACAATGTGTTGTTCAAATGTGAGGAGGGATTCTATGTTTTTATTTTTTATGTGAATTTGCATACTGTATGATAGCATTAGGTTGCATAATGTGAAATGTGTAAATGTGTCAATGGCTCAGTTTTGAGTGAAATTGATTTTATTTTGGATAGAGTCTATTAGGTTATTAATAATCATTAGCTTACGAAATTAGTGAATTAGGGGGCCTTTGAATAAATATACAGCATAATTAGGACTTAGTGTAAATTTTGCTCCCTCTAAATTGTCACATTCATTCATAATTTGAGGCCTTTTAGGTTAAGTAGCTTAACTGGTACTTTTCATAGAAATGAATAACTAAAAGCAACAAGGCAGGCAGTTGAACATGGGATAATAGCTGAGTAACTAGATCAACACGCATTACAAATGTGTGCCTTAACGTAAAAAGGCTATAATGATGTTCTAACCGAGCTGTTAATAAATGACTTAGTCAAGTAGCCGGATCGATATTCATCACCAATGTTTACCTCCGAGTAAAAAAATAAGTCTCGAAAAAAATGTGTTTTAAAAACATATCATTCCTGTAATAAGCTTGATTTTCTTTCTTCATAAAAATATACCCAAGAATGGTTACAGAGTTTGAGAGACTGAAAAATTATTAATATATGTGCAAAATTAAAAAGGGTACATAAGTTAGCACATAGGTCTGGATTAAGTTGTATATCTAGTCAAAGCCCCTAGACATCCATTTTGTTTGTTAATGATTTGTTATAATTCGAATGATTGTGTCCATGATTAAATTTATTTCACCAAGATTAGAGTCGTTGTCGCATTATTGCATTGTGTGTCTTTAATGTTACGTGTTTGTTATTTTATTTGCTTGAGGACAAGCAAACGTTTAAATGTGGGGATATTGATAGTTGTGATTTGTATTATGTTTTAAGGTTAGATTTGATAAGTATTTTAATGTCACTTCAAGTGTTTAGTATGTATTTATGGTTTAATTAGGTTAGTTATTGTGTTTAAGTGTTTTTATGGGTTAGTTTGAATCTTTGAGCTTAAATTGTATATTTTTGAGGTATCTTGATGCGTTTGCTAGTGTTGCAGGGTAAATAGGGAAGAATGGGAAAAGTTAAAGAGTTTTCGGGCCAAAAAGCATAGGTCACGATCGTGCACACAGGCCACGATCATGATATAAGAGGAAGAATTAGAAGCAACTAGGCCACGATCGTGCACACAGGCCACAATCGTGACAGAGAGCATCAATTCAGGGCACGATCGTGCACTATAGGCCATGATCGTAATCGAAAGGAAAAAACACAGGCCACGATCGTGACAAGTAGGGACACGATCATGTATTGTGTCGGGCTGACAAAAAAACTCAAGTTTTGGAAGAATTTTTTGACCGTTTTGACCTCGACTTCGACCTAGAGCCTCGAAGATATAAATAGAATATGATGGGACAGGAGTAAGAAGAGAAGAGAGAGAGCCAAAAGCTACAAAAAGAGTGAGATTCTGCCGAAAATCTGAGAGAAAACCTAGTTAGAGATCAATCGATCGAGGAAGGAAACGAAGGAAGAGAGGCACGGAGATACACTTGACACGAAGTACTTCCCAAAATAGGTGGTTTCTCGCAGTTTTGACTCCAAGATCCATTCTAACAGTATCTTCCAGTTTTTATTTCGATTTCATTGATGTATGGAATTTGAGATTGATTAGAATTATTTGTCGTTGAGTGTTGATTTTTTCTGTCTAAACCCACCTTCGGTTTATTTATTCTTAAGATTAATAAAATTGATTTGATTGTGTTTTATTTCGATTTATTGTGATTAAATTCAATTCTTCATAACTAGACAATAAACTGAGAGGGTGAGCCATTGAAAATCATCAATTTAGGTTAACGAGAGTTAGGTAAATCGATGGTAGAGAATTGAACCAAACTGGTAGAGTTGTGTAACGAGAGATCGAGCACAGATTCCCAGTAGGTTAATTGACAACGATAGAACTAATTTTGGTTTTGGACAAATTGCAGATTGAGAGATCGCAATTTTCATAATTTGAATTATGGATTATTAATTAGGGTTAAGAATTATAACTCGAGAGAGAGTAATTCACACTACGATCGTCTAGGCCCATTAAATCAGAATTTTCATAATTAGGTAGATTTTCTTTAATTTCGAATAAATTCCCCCTTTCTTTCAATTTGTCACTTCTAGGTTAAATTTCGGATTATTTGTGTGAGTTTGCTTCTATTTGTTATTTTGGTGATTTAAATTCTCGTATTTGATTCTTGATTGATTTACTTTTCTGCAGTAGTTGTTAGGTTTGTGACTTAGCTGCCATTAGACTTAGGACTAGTTCTCTTCCTCGTGGGATCGACACCTTAGGTACTACGCAAACAACCCGTGCGCTTGCGGTAATTACCAAGGTTAAAAATATTGAAACTTAGAGCGTTTAACCTTGAGTGAACAATTATTTCAATAAAACTTAAGGATAAATGTTGCTCAATTGGAGGATAATTAGGAATGTTTGATGGAATTCCATATGATAAAGAGGTCCATTTATTTTCTTGATTGACTTTGTGTGTTTAAAGTCTTTTTTAAGGTTTTTGATAATTCTTGATTGATATTACCATGACTTATTAAGTATTTTAATGTTTAAATTTAAGTTCTAAGATTGTTTTCTAGCCTTTTAGTACATACTACTCGACCAATGTCCTAGTGTGGTCGACTAGTGTAACCAAAAATCTTATTTTCTGCTCTTCTAGTGAGCTTGTTCTTTGTTTAGTTGAAGATCTGGTCATCAAATTATCACACTAGTTGAATAATATTTTGGAGTGGTTGACTAAAGTCCCCTCTTTAACAATTTTCATAATTCTAATGAGTTTGTATGATATTTTAGTTGAATTTATGGTCGTTCAATTACTCACACTAGTTAACCATTGTGTTAAAGTGGTCTGTCTAAGAAACTTTTCTTTCCAACGAGTTATAAATATAATAGATTCGTATACTAGTCGACCACACTAGTCATACAAAGTAAAATTTTAATTTTCCTCTCATATGTTCAAATTTCTCATATTCAAGATAAAGTTTGGTTAGCCAATATAAGCCTTGTGTAGACTAGTATTTATGATCTAAAGACTATCTCCATATCTTTTCTTCTATTCTTATATTTTATCCTCTAAAACCCCAAATAATTTACTCTTTTCAAACAACATCATCTCTCATTACAAAACAATCTCATTAAATTGAAAATTTATCATTCTTGAATTTAATTTTTGGAATTTTAAAAAAATTCTTAATTAATAAGTTTTTAAAATATGCCTTTATAGTTAAATTGTAAAAAGAGTTAAGTTTGTTTTCCTTTTAATTATATTGATATATTTTTAATTTATTAAATATTGATATTTTAGGCACCTTTTCATGTTTTTATTTTAAAAATTTTGCAGCCTTCAAAATTATACATTCTTTTATGAAATTGATTATTGGATATAGTAATTATATCCAATAATTATAACCTCTAATTTTGTCAAAGGTTACTCTTAGTACTTTAATTGAATCTTTCAATTTAAGGACACTACCGAAATTGGAATTTTTCATATTAAATACTATTAGGGATGTCTCTAGCAAAATTGACCTTTTCTTTTAACTCTTTAAATATTCAATAACAATCTCTAGTAAGAAAGTTTGGCAATTTTGATCAAATTCTTCTTTTTAACTAAGTTAGCTTGATGTATGTATTTTCAATTAATAGATTTCTTTTTTTATTCCAAAAAGGGGGAGGAACTTTACTGATTTTAGGTTTAGGGGGAGTGATGATATTCATGGGGAGTGATGAAATTTTGGGGAAGTGATTATTTTGTTGTTTTTATAGTTTCTGTACTTTATATGATGTACTTGAGTAAATTTATGTTATCTTCATGTATGGATATTTCTTTAAATCTTGCTATCTTTTTTGTTCTTGATATGGAGTTATGGTCTTCATATTGAATTATATTTTATTCATGAATTAAGGGGGAGATAATTACTATCTTGATTTTTTTGCTTAATTTTATTATTATTGTTGTCTAATATCATAAGTGTTTTTTCATCTAAGTAAGAGAGGTCCCAATTGATTTTTTGATGACAACAAAACACAATTACTACTAATATGTTTATTATTTTGATGAAAAGAAATATTAGAACAAAATGAAGCCATAAAATCAAGAAGATAGTATATGAACTTGAACAAGAGAAGTTGAAGTTTACAACTAACAAAATGGAGATAAAAAAGAATAAAAGAATATCAAGGCTCATCAAGGTCATTTTACATTGTTATATTATTATTTGTAATCTCGATTTGTTAATTTGATGAACCAAAAAGCTCACCACATATAAAAATTTCTTTTAACTTCATTACATAAGTCTTTTCATTCATCAAGAGGCATTAAAACTTTTGATTTTTATATAAAAGCCTCTTGATCCTTAAAACAAGCTTTGAGGAAAATTTTGTGAAGTGATTTAATCATATTTGGATTGAACAAATTGGTTTTGAGGATTTGAAGTTTTTAAATAATGTTTTTGGTATGATTAGTTGACCTATATAGATTAGTAGTCAACAAATATAGGTTAAAGTTGTCAAAATTGATGTCCCATGAGTTTGTAGCAACATTAGTTGAATTAATGGTCAACTTATGTGCCATATTGATTGACCAATATATGTACTATTCGACCAGTGTCTAACGGCTAGTGAATCTGCAACTTTTAATGCATATTGGTTAACTAGTATGCTATATTGGTCAACTAGCACAACTGCAATGTATATTACCATAATGGCTAATTCTTGGCTCTAATGAATATCTGGGTTCCCAAAACACTATAAAGAGGTGTTTTCCATTGGTTTTAGCATCAAGAAAATTTTTGGGTGTTGTATACACATCTCAAAAAATTTGGCCAATCATTTTAGCATCATTGTGTCATATTTGTGTGAGTGAGCCATTTTAGAGTTATGAAGTGATAAAATAAGGAACTTTGAGTTATAATATTTGGTTGGGGGAATATATTATTCTACGTGATGGTGATCCAAGTGAGATTGAGGTTCTTCTTCACCTTGGAAGAAGATTGTATAAAGGTTATTCTTCAGCTTAAAATAAGAATTATAATGGAATTATAAGAAGTGTTTTGGGATTGGATATAAGCAAATGTTATTTATCGAACCACTATAAATTGGTTTGCATTCTCTCCTCCCTTCCTCTTTAAATTATTGTTCAATTTTTTAATTAATTTATATTAAATAATTTCCTCATACTTATTTATATTAATTGTTGTTAATTAAATACATTGGTCAAAAAAATTATTGAATTTTGTAAACACCCAATTCACCCTCCCTTTACCTTGGATGCCATTATTGATTAACATATGCATTTATACATCCTTCGGGAAGCAGTTTTTGGAGTATTAATACAAATCAAGCAAAATCTTAGTTAGTAAATTAGATATTGAAATTAAGAAGCTTCATAAACCAAGGAATGCAAACTATTATAAGGACTAGGAAAGCTTGGTTTTGGTTCGATAACTAGAATTTTCTGTAATCCCTTCATCTCATGATGATTCGGAGAATCTCTACATCTAGTTTGCTCTAAGAGTAAAGGTAAATATCATTCTAGAAAATAGAGCTTGGCAATATAGGTATAGAAGTTTTAACTCTATTATGAACAATATTCCAAAATGCAGGCTAAATAGTGATGAAGATGATATGATAATTTAGAAACATCATAGTTCTAAAGTGTTCAAATAAATCTTATCTCTAAGTTAGCCAATCCTTAAAGCAAGAAGTTCCTTGCTGGAAGTTATTATGGTTTAGAGACAACTACCCAAAGTCGAGATTAAACACCTTATATAAGTTAAAAGAAAACCAATCAATATCTTAAGCACACTATATAGCCTAGAACCCGAAAATGCAAACCACATACTCAACATGTTCCCTTAAACCTCCTCCCTTTTGGTCAAAGATCATGCAACTATGCAAAATTTATTTTTCAGGAGAATCTTTTGTCTTCCTTCATTAGATGGGCACCAACATAAAAAAGACTTATACTATTTTTGGGTTAACCATCAATTATAATATGTATAGTAACTAGATGGAGAGGTGGAATAAAACAATCTTTTACAATGAAAGTCTTAATTCCTAAGATTGCTTGATTTCTATCATCTTGTGAATAAATAATAAGAAACACTCATTTAGAGATAGTCCTAAACTAATTATTAATTGAATAAGTAGTAGATAATAGCAAGAACACTCACTTAGTGTTAGTCCTAAAATAATTAATAGCTGCAATGTCCAACACTTAAATAGTCTAATCCATAATCACCTGCTTCAAATTATGATCTTACTCTAACTTAAAGTGCAACATTTTTTTTATTGATACAAGTATAGTTTAACGATTCAACAATAACTATTAACTCTCTTAATAGCTCTATCTAGTTTGGCTTAAGTTTTTGTGCACTAGCAGCTAACTTATTCTTATCTTGTGTACTTATTTATTCCTTTAATTTTAATACGTCATTTATACTTTCTAAAAAGAAAACTCACTAATAACAATGGGCCTTAAAGCAATGTTCAGAATACTATTTCCTGCCGGCCAATATTGGTTGCAGGTAAACATTGTAAACTTGAAAAGTTGGGTGAAATTGAAAAAAATTGTTAATAACCGTAGCTATCATGGTACCTATTACCTTACCTCTCCAACTCTCCTCCACTCCACTGCCACCACTCCTCTCTCATTGTCACTTCCCAGCACTCTCCATTGTTACCAGTAGCTCTCCATTATCAATTCATCTTCATCACAAATAGTTCTCAACTTCTTACTCATTACTCATCTCTAGTAGTTTGTCACCGATTCCAATAGCTCATCGATGATCTAGCAGCTTATCAACAATAGTGACTACAACTAATTAAGAGATGACATGCCATAGTCATGTCTTCACTTATTTATATAACGATTAATTATAAAATTTAATAAATTGTTTTTTATTTGTGTAAATGATCTAAAAGAATTAGAGTTACTTATTTAACTTATTATATAAACTTATATAAAAATTCTAACTTTTACATATTCAATTATAACTTAACGATCATTTCATATTTACAAGCAATGTACTTATATTGGGCATATAGCCATGAAATTGATACGAGGTTATCAATTTAATTTTGACATAAGCATTTATTCATTTTACAAATAAATGGAGGAAGTTCAAGTACTCTTGACAATTTAGTCACTTTAGGTTTAGGAAAAATTGATAATCTAACTTGGGCTTATGCTAGATTGGTTATTGGAATGAAGAACTATACCATTTTCTTATTTTGTAATAAACATTTGAAAGATGGGGGAATCACAATATTAAAGAAGCATTTAGCTAGGATTAAAGATGATATTGAGCCTTGTAAGAAAGTGAGTCATGACGTGAAATAGACTTTGCTTAAAGAGTATTGATACGAGAAAGATAGAAGGCAAAGATTGAACTACAAAATTGGTAATAGAAGTTCTTTTGTTGGTAGTCAGGATGATAGTGAGGATGTTAAAAGTAGTAATATCCCTACCTAACAAGAAGGGAATGTTGCAACTGATGTTAGAAAAGGAAGAAGATAGGTGTCTAATTTTTTTTGCACCATGAATAACTCCTAGAGCTCAACCTTCAATCCATAGTGCCTTACAATCTAAAGAAGTGGCTTATAATGTGGACATCAAAATGATTAGATAGTGGTATAATTCAGGAATAACATTAAATGTTGCCCAGTTTTATTATTATTAGCCTATGATGGATGTTATTGCCTCTTATGGTCCAGAATACAAAGCTTATTTAATTAATGACTATAGAAGTAAACTTCTGAGCAGCCCTATTTATGAGAAAAAAATTATTTGGATTAAAAAAGAATGACTTGAGCTACTTATGGGTGTTCAATCATATGTAATGGTTAGACAAATAGAAGACAAGAGCTTGTTATTAATTTTTTGGTTTATTCTATAAAGGGGACAATGTTTTTGAATTATATTAAAGCATCTGATCAAAAAATATTGTTCAGTTCTTTAATAAAAATGATTCTACATATAAAGCAGTTATAAGAAGATTGCAAAGTAGAAGGCTCTTTATGCTGCATATTTTATTAACCTGATGTTGAAAAATATAGGAGATACTAGATATTTTCCTATTATTGATGAGTCTATACAAAAAGCAAAAAAGGTGACCAAGTACATCTACAATTGTGTATGGGTCTTGAAATTAATGAGAAAGGATTTAACCAACGGTAGGAAATTATATCATTATGCTATTATAAGATTTGCAACTAATTTCTTATAACTTCAATATTTGATTATGAATAAGAAAGAGTTGAGACAAATGTTTACAAGTAATAAAAAAGTTGCATCTTAGTATGCTAGGTCAAATACTAGATTAGAGGTTTGTAGAGCTATACTTGAAAATCATAAATTTTTGTTCCAATGTCAATTTTTCATCAGAGTTTGTGAGCCTTTAGTGAGGATACTTTGTCTGAATGATAGTAATGAGAAAGCAACAATGAGTTATTTTTATGATGCCATAGAGAGCGCAAAGCAAGCAATCAAGGTCAATTTGAAATATAGATCTTCTTTGTATATACCTTATCTTACAATCATCAATGAGAGATGAGAAAGCAAACTTTACTCTTTTTTGTTTGTAGTTGGGAAATTTTTTAATTCTAGTGTCTATTTCAAACCAAAATTTTTAAATAAAGCTAAAGTTAATTGAAGAATACTATAAACTATTACAATAATTATTGCCCATGAGATGATGCAATATCTCTTAAGCTCACAAATGAAGATTTATAATGATATTGCTATTTGTCAAAGAGATAACCTTAATTCGTATATATATTTTTCATTTTTGTTACTTGCTAACAATTAATCATCAATTTATTTTGTTTATAATGTTAATTTTGTTGCCTTACAGTTAGTTGGTAGAACCAATTTGGAAGTCGTATTCTAGAATTGTAAGTTGCCTTCCAGTTAGTTGGTGGAACCAATTTGGAAGTGATATTCTAGAATTGCAAAGGTTTGTAATTCGAATTTTGAGGCAATATGTAAGTGCAATAGGGTGAGAAAAGAATTGGATCACATTTGAGTTTATCCATTCCAAGAAAAGGAATAGATTGGAGCATAAAAGATTGAACAACTTGGTCTTTGCTTGATTTAAAGCTTTAAGAAATTTATGTTATTATCATTATTAATATAATTTCTTAATAATTTAATTTCATTTGTTTACTAGGACTTTTAATAGAACAAATAACTTATAAATCCAATTTGCCTTAATCATATCAATCTTTTGGTAGATTGGGCTTTTAAGGAATTGAGTTTAATATACGAGAGTCTCTTGTTAGACAGTATTGGATAGGAAAGTATTAACATGTCATTTAGTATATTGATTCAAATGATGATGATAATGAGACCCCTCTCAATGATGAGTATTTTATACGATATGAGAATTGATGTCAATGTGATTTGAGTAAATATTCAATTGAATGAAGTTTTAAGTTTTCATTTTTTTTTTACTTTTAGTTCACTTATATTTGATGTATATATTAAATTATATATATGTCATAGAAACATAACAATATATATTTTTGTTTTAGGTTTCAGTTTTAGTTAGTTATTTTCTCGGCATGAATTCTTGTTGTAATACTTAAAAAGACATTAATATTTATTATTCTTTTTATTTGATGTTAAATATAATTATTATTTATTATATGATAAAATTCTACCATGTTCTTTGTATCATCCTTATTTTTATATTTGTATGATCAAGTAAGTTTTTTATATTAATTGTGGTTATTGTTTATATGCGAAATATGTTAAAAGTAATATTAATACAAATAAATAGATTGTTGTTATTTCAAATTTTTATTGTTATGAAGTTTAAAGACAAGATTGATGTAAAATTATAAATTATATAATACAATATATTAATAAAATTTTTTAAAATTTTAAAAAAAATTAAGGAGTATTTTATATTTTTAAAAATTACCTAAAATAATATTTGATATTAACTATTATTGGTATAATATTATATCAAAATAAATCCGATACCAATATAGTACGAACCTAGGTTAGCGTGCCACAATAGCATGGTGCATAAGGCAAATTTTTGGCTCTTTTACGGGCACACATGGCACTTGTATGATGTTACATGGAAGTGCCCAATTGCCAACACGAGCTTTTCTTTTCAGATTTTACCCAAAATTTGCCAATCATAACTGAACAAATAGGCCAGTTGGGCTTTCATCTTCATCGGTAACTAAACAGTCATGTTGATTGAACCACCTTCTGCATGTTGTTCAACATTTACAAAGCAGTGTTTTTCTACAGAAGTATAAGCGAAAGTAGTCAAATTTCCGCCTTTAGTAGGCGGAAAACAACTTTTATGTTCCTTTTCAGGAACTCTTGAATTAATAGCAATCATGTCAGAACTCTATGAAAAGTCCTGTAAAGTTTGTCTCAACTTTGGTTGATAATAAAACGTTGCTGCTCCTCCACAACTATAATGCCATTGCATCCCAAATATAATTCCATCAAATTCTCCTCACACCAATTAGAAGCAAAGTCACCATTTCTTTTCTTGCAAAACAATAATGCTTAGTGAAATCCGTGTCTTCAAACAAGGTCGTGTTATTATTACAATAAGATTCTAATGAGATCATCAAGGTAGTTCAAAGCTCCAAGGCATTTTACGGATTCTGTACATTGAATTGCATTGATATTTTGTTGCTTCCAACCAATTAAAAAGTAAACCGAGAGTTACTTCTTATGGAGAAGTTAAAATATATATAGGCATTTGCATAAACATTTGTAAACTTAAAATTAAGCTTACTATCATAGTTGTGGTTCTTTGATGCTCACCTCCTGATTCGTATCATTCCCTCACAAGCTAGGGTGCCCTCAAGATCTCCAATAATCCGAGCAATCCGAACTTCAAGACCTCTTTGAACTTCCTGATAGAGAGTTCTTATGTTGTCAGCAAAGCGCTTCATGTCAAAATTGAGAACCTCTTCAGAGACCTCGATAAATCCAGAAGCAATCTTAGATTGAACTTCCCCAAGTCTCTGTCCAGTGGCGACCATGTATCTCTGAAGTTGGAATGTTTCCTCAAGGAAATGTTCCAATGCCTTCGTTTCTCCCTTTGGTCTTGGAGTCATATCTCTAAATCCACGGCTTGTGTCTAGGTTGTGATCATGCTGTACATCATGACAAGAAATTACGAGACTTGCTCGTCAGCAAGGAAAAAAAGTTTATGGTACTGATATGTGAAGAAGAGTAGAGTAGATTTGTCGTTACTAAATGAATTTGGAGCTTACCATACGCTTGCAAAGTTCATCAGTCTTATCGTGGAGAGACTGATACCTGCCTACTTGCTTGTTAAGTAAAGATATTAACAGCAAAACATTATTTATCCCATGTTGTGAATTGTTGTTGTTCTGCACATCTTCTCCACTTTCTTGCTTCCCAGCCAACCTTTCAAGCATTAGAACTTGCTGCTTCAACCTCTTGATCTTGTAAGAAACTCCAAGAGCATGGAGATCTTTCCTCCATTCTGAACAAGTTTTCTTAATCATTGGCTGACTAAGGGATGGGCTTTTGCTTTCTTCCTGAAGAGGATCTAGGTTAGAAACCTTCTCCTTTCCTAGTTCTTTTTCAGTATTTTGAACAATCAAACCAATATTTTCAGACTGGTAGCAAGATGAGGCATCTTCTTCTTTCTGATCATCTTTCTTTTCGAGTGTATCTGTTGGATTTATCCTTTTCCCTTGAACGCTGTCAATTGTATTTCTCTTTACAATCAAGACTTTAGACCAATCAACATCCAGGGCTAACTCTGGCTCCCGTAGAGAAGGATTTAAGTTTCCGTTCCGGATAGTATCATGTTTTGTTTTTACAGTCAACTTCTCTTTTGTAGCTTTTAACTCTTCTTCCCTAGCCAATAACAAGGTTTCCAATTTCATATTATCATGCCTGAGCTGTGACATATCCTGGTTAAGCCTTTCCACATGAGATTCTAGTCGCTTTGATTCTACTTCCATTCTAAGTAACTGCCAGCGACAAGCTTCTAACCTCTCATCTTTGAGTCTCATTTGCTCAGCTAAAGCATCTACTTCTAGATGATGCCTATCCTCAATTACAGTACCATATTTTTCTGCTTCTAAGTGAACCCATCCTTCCAATTGCTTGACATCAGCTGTCATTGCTTCAACAATGAGAACAAAAAGCATATATAAGACACAAAAATAAAAAAAAAGAAATGATGATCGCCTGAAAAATCATATTCGAACGTTAGGAAGTAATTTCATTTAAACTTTTACACGTTTTTATTGAAGTTTCCTAGTTTTTCTCACCAATTTCATCGTTCTGTTCAGGGGAGGAGCCGTTGGGTAGCAAAAAGCCTTCTGGATCCTCGAGATAATCAGAACTATCATAATCAAGAGCATAATCTGTATTTTGGTTTCTCATTTTACCTATTTGGGGTGCTCCTCTAGTACCGAAAGTATCAGCTCGTTTTGCATTGGACTGGTGAG
This sequence comes from Erythroxylum domingense, assembly GCA_025594535.1. Taxonomy (NCBI): domain Eukaryota; kingdom Viridiplantae; phylum Streptophyta; class Magnoliopsida; order Malpighiales; family Erythroxylaceae; genus Erythroxylum; species Erythroxylum domingense. Next base: position 9,394,226 of record JANQBM010000007.1, read on the forward strand.
AAAAAATATTTCTCAATGGATGTCTCTCATGTCTACGCTCAGACACAGCCCTCCATCTTTCTGTTTCTAGTTCAGCTTGCTTCCTCTTGGATTTTGATAGTTTAACTTCCTTCATAAGCATTTGCTTCTCAGCAGCATCCAGCTCGGACTTCCGGAGCATGGCTGACATGATCTTTTCTTTATGTTCCACGTCCTTCCGCATCTTTACAACCTCCATGGATAGCTTTTGTACTAACATGACAGATTCTTCCTTTCGCTCAAAGACCGTGTTAAGTTCTTGTCTTTTAGCTTCAAGTTGTTTAAGTGCTCTACCCAACTCAGCTTCAATGTGTCTCTGATTAGAAACTAGCTCAATAAAGGCCGTCTTCTGTTTCAAAAGATCAGCAGCATGCTCCTGAGCTTCATGCTTTGCAGATTCTCTCAGTTCATTTGCAGTATTTTCGGCCTCAGTTAACTTCACTTCCAACTCCTTCCTCTTGTTCTGTTCTTCCTCCAATACTTTATCCTTGAATTGCATCTGGACTTCCGTCTCCCTCAATTTCTCGTTCATTTCAGAAACCGCTTCGATTTTATTCTTCTCAAGAGCACTCACTATATTCATAAGAGCAGTAATATGTTGCTGGAGCTTCTTCCTTTCAATTAACCAGCACTGCTCTTGTGTTGCAAATATGCTGACGACCTTTTCATTTGCTTTTGCATCCTCATGCCTTATTTGCTTTAGCTGTTCAACCTCTTTATGGGCTGTCTCAAGCTTGTGAAGAAGCTCAATATGTCTGCTATTTGATCCTTCTACCTGGACTCTCCAGACAAGCAATCCTAAAAGATGGGCACTCCCTTCAAACATTTTGTTACATAAATCCAACCATCTCAAATCTTCCTTTTCAGGTCTGGACAGTACTCTCAGAGCAAAGAAAGCACAAGAAACACCAAAACACATTGAGTAGAGGGCATCGCTCTTTTTTTCTGAGGCAACCAAATAAGAGCTGCAGACTCTTTTTTCATCCATTTGTCAAGAATTCCGCTCTTGTCCTTTTTCAGAATAACAAGAAGAAACTGGAATTTAGAACTCATTTAGAAAACACTAAACGAAAATAATTTTTTCTCCACGAACTTTAATTCATACTCCCAGGGAACCAAGCTTTTTGGAAGCAACCACACATAATAGTACTTGTGTGAAGCACACAAATACCTATTGTCTGGTACAAATAATTGACCGTAAAGCATCGCCATGATTGAGATTATTACAATAACATACCAAAAAAAAATAACAATTGAATTCCCCAATTTGAGAAGAAATTATATTGCACTTACAGCAGCTCAAGGTTCAAGGCTCGGCTTGTTCAACTAAAAACCAGAGGTAAAAGACAGTTGCTTTGTCTTTTAATGCAGGCCTCATGGACCATCTTCACACAACTGCAGAAAGCTTGTAAAACATTTATGATATGCAAGTTATCCATAAAGAAAGAACGGCAGAGGACGCCAAAAGCATGTCTATATGCACGTGTATAAGACTGCAAAACCAGTTACAGGAAGGGCATGTAGTGTAACAGAACAGAGAATATTTATTAAAAATAGTTCCCTGGTTTCAGTGAAAAGCCGATTCCACCTTTTTATGATCCTTTTCTTTTCTTCTCTAACCTGGGTCATGACTGTTAGGCTAGAAAAAGTAAACAGAATCATATCTCCATCACACCTTGATTTGAAAAGTTGTCTAATTCTACCGTGCTTAACTGTTTTGCTCCATATATAATCATATGATTATCAATGCAAATTATCACTCTCTCTAAAATTATACAAATCAGAATTGTTTTAGCTTTCGGAGATGTTTCCATTTGTTACACCTCTTATCCAAAAAGTTGATTACACCTCTTACCAACCCGTAACGAACAAGTCAGTGGCTTGGGCGGCATCAACATGTAAACGTACACACCACAAAAGGCCAAAACTAGTTGCATAAGGACCACTTTATCTTTGTCATTTTGACAGGTTTCATCCCTTAAATTGCTACTGCCCCCAATTAACTTTAACTGAAATTATCAAATACAAAGTGGGTAAAAAAGTGAATATAAAGCCAGCAGCAGACAATCCCATCGCTTACTATTTACCCTCACTTTACAAATGAGAAATGCTCCCTAGTCTTTCTATCAATAACTTCAAAACGAAGAGAAAGATTTCAACTTGAGATTCTTTTGCTACCTCTAAATACCTCTTCTAAAGCTATCACAGTTCACACATGTATATGTATACATGTGTCTGTAAATGTATATACGTGAAAGTACCTGGAACTATCTTTATGTACCTGTGGAAAAAGTGGGTGCTACAATACAGTTAGAAAACAGTCACACACTGTGCCAAGGGAAAGAGCAAGCAGGCAATCACAAATCTGACTGACACCTCAGAGTCATCATCACGATGGAGCCACCTAGTAAACCAAGTCCTCATGGTTCCAAAAGTTATTGGCCTCCCCTTTTCAATTTGTTTCCCGGTTGAGACCTGTAAAGCAGGAACATGTACGGTAAAGGCTGTACAAGACCGTCTTTATTTATATGAAGTCCTCCTATAACAAGGACCACCGCCTATAAATTCTTTTATATTGCAGTTCCAAGATCTGCCCTTGATTTTTGTAATTGGTACTGTTAGATGCATTAGGTGGATTAACAAGCAATTCACGTCCTCTCCCTTCTCTTCAGCCATAAAGAAATCTCAGCTTTGGTCATTTCAAGCTGTTAATTTGTATCCGTCGGATCCAGCCTTGGGCCAGATTTTCTTTACTTTCCTTGGTTAAAGTTAATTACACAAACGATAGTATATGTGTTTCTCTTTTGTCGCTTAGAACACCATGCGTCTTGTTTGTACCACGAAATTAATAATGTCAGGGAAAAGTTAATATACACAGCGTTGTTGTTACCAAATTCGGTACAAACCTTCCTCTCGCTTGGAAGAAGCATCAAAGGAGCTCAATAGCTCTCTTATATTATGGAACAAGGGAGTAAGAGCCAGATTATTTTGGCAAGAGCATTAATAGTTTATTTAAAGGAGAAAAAAAAATGTATGTGAAGCTTAGATTGTTTGGATTTTATTCATTTTTTATTGGTATTAGCTTTTAAGCAATCTATTCTTTCCTCCAACTCTATTGGGGTTCATTACAACTATACAACTAAACCAACTTTAGTTAGTTTAGTTATTGCGGGGAAGAGTTTGAGAGAATGCCTCGATAGGAGACCTAGAGATCAAATAGAATAGCACGGGAGTGAAAGAGGAAAAAATCAAAGATTTCACAACTCCTAATTCTTAAGCTTTTAATTGTTCTTCGTTTTCTCATTCCTAACTTTTTTTTAGTTACACTATAGATGCCGGAACTTCAAGTTTTTTATTTTGAACGTTGGATTGTTTGATTACGTTTAATGAGATCATCCAAAGCTAAAACATCCAAGTATGTAACACATCCATACATATTGCAACTATAGGATGGAGGCTCCTTTGGGACTTCATGAAAAATAAAGAACCATAGAATGGGTTCTTTGGATGTCCCAATTATAGGGTAATCCCTAGGAAAAGAATTTTATATGTTTTTTTAATGATAAGACTAGAAATTTACTTAGAAATATATACATATTTTTCTTTGGAAAAAAGTTTGTATTAATTCTAAAAGGAAATATTAAATAACTCGTACAAAACGATGTCTATTCCAAAAGGTTGAATTGCCCCATAATACATAAACCTAACAGTGGTTATATTAATTCCATAGGCGAGTGGCAAGCTTCATCTATTAGCTAAAGTTGTGTTGATTCATGTTTAGGGCATCTAAGTCTAATGATTTGATTAGTCCAGTTGATGGACCAATGTATCACATCCTTCATACACTTACTTTTTACCTATAATAACATTTCATTTATCTTAAGTTAGATCGAGTGAACTGAGTAACTGAAAGCCAACCTTATGACCTTATTATCACAAGTTTTTCTTGTTGTAATAGTGAGTAAGCCAGTGAATGATTTGGTCCTTATTAGTCATAGGATAAGAGAAGTTGCATAATTATTGTATCATGGTCCAAAGCTCTCGAGTAACCATGCATTTGAAGAACAAATGCTCTAAACTCTCAACGTTTTAATTATAGAAACAACAGAGAGGATTGACTCATCTCACAATCTTCACTAACTTATCCTTAGTTCTAAGTTGTTTAACCAAAGTATAAAGGAAGCTTTTAGAAGCCTGCAACTACCCCATACTAGCTTATGTCAAGGGACTTTAGGGTGTGAAGTCCTAAAGATGGAGAAGCATTACTTGTCTATGAATGTTTTAGAGGGATCAAGAAACTAGGTTATTTTTTCTTCCTCATCTGGTGATAGTCTTTTCCTTGCAGTGTTGTCCCTTATTCAAGATAGTCCTCGAAACTTGTTAGTCCATGCTTCATTATCCATAAAAAAAATTAACCTTATCTCCAATGTGAATCAAGTGCCTCAGTTTTTGAAATTTTGGAACCAGTTTAAATAAACAAAGATCATTCCAATTGTCATATTAGAAGAATGTTTGCTCATCATGCCTAATTCTAGACTTGATCATCCTTCTTACATTATCCTTAAGGAGTTCGTAAAGGATGACTTATGCTAGAAGCTTTTCCCTTTAAGAAAATGCGTATGTATCTATCTAACACATATGGCTTCCTTGTTTATGAATATTCTCCGAATTATTTTTTCCATTAAAAACCTATTAATTATTTTAGTTGACCATATATTTAGGCCCCCCTCATCCTTAAGTTTGTAAACTTCCTACCATTTTACTCTTTCTTCTTGAGATTTCTTAGTGTTTCCTACCCAAAATTTTTTTTTAATCAACTTCTTTATATTTTTGGTGATGTTTTTTTGGAAGTAAAAAGTATGATATTAATTAGATTTACATATTGCTAAGGATAAAGACTATCCGCTAAAATATACCTGTAAAAGAAAGCCATTTGTTCTTCCATTTATTAACTCTCCTATGGATGGCTTCAAATAAGGGCTTGCAGTCAGTATAAGTAAGTCTCCTCATAGTGATAAGGATCCTTAAGTATTTAAAGGGGGTCCTTAACTGTAAGGCCAATTATAGAGTTAAACAAGCTAGCTTGACATATAAAGCTAGCAGATAGAATGGGATAGCTCTTAAAGTGGTTAATAGACAATCCAAAAATAATATTGAAAGTCTTAAGAGACTCCATCAGTACCTTTATAAAAGTTTCAACAGCTCCACTAAAGAGTAATAAGTCATTTGTAAAGGATAGCCTTATAATTATCAATTTCCTACTTTTGTTATGATAATTAAAACTTGCTTGCCTTTTAACGTTGTGTACCAAGATCTTGTTCAAAAATTCCAAGAATAATGTGAATATGTATAGGAAAAAAAGGTCCCCGCTATTAGAGTCCCTTTGCTCCTTTGAATATTTTCGTATGCTTCCCATTATAAAGAATATTAAAGAAAGTGGTTTTAATGCACTATTGTATCTAATTCTTGAAGTTAGGTGGGAATCCAAAAGCTTCTAGAGTGTGTTAGATGAATTGCTAATTTATTAAGTCAAATTCATTTTCAAAATCTATTTTAATAACATAGCTTTTAGATCCACTCTTCTTGTGATAACTATTGAAGAATTCCTAAGCTACAAAATATTATCCCCTATACTCTTGCTTTTAAAGAAGGCTCCTTGATAAGGACATACAATAGAACCAAAAACAACTTTAAGTCTATTGATAATAAACTTTGAAATAACTTTATAAATTAGGTTATAACATGATATAGGCTTGTAATCACCAAGTTCTATTGGATTTTACACTTTTGGAATTAAGGATATGAGTGTTTTATTGAGGTTTTTAGCATGACTCTCTTAGTAAAGAATTTCAACACATAATTGGTCACCAGCTCTTTAATAAGCCCCTAAGTTTCTAGAAAAAGAACCCATTAAAGCCATTTGGATATGGGGCCTTAAATGGATTCATAAAGAGTATCATTTTCCTCCATCATTCGGAGAGACATGCCTGGTTAGTTCTTTTATTTGGACCACAGTCAAAGAGTGATTGAAGTAAGCTTAAAGAACCATCATAGAGGACAAAGAGTTTTGGAAGAACTTAAAAGTAGAAGTTGCCAAAGAGTTTTTGAAGAACTCAAAGGTGTTGTTAAGTAGGTCTTCTTACTCTAAAATTAACTCTCCATTGACTCTTGTAAGTGAGGAGATTCTATTGGCATTTCTCCTAGATAAGATGCCATTGTGGAAGTATTTAGTATCCAGATCCCTTTCCTCTAGCCACTGGATTTTGAATTTCTACTTTAAAAAGGAATAATTGTTGATGAGAGCTCAAACATATCGAATGTTTCTTTTTTGATCTGATTTGTTCATTTTTGGGATCATTATAAATTCTTCTTAGGTTTTAGTCAAAATGTCCCTAGCCCTTTATAGCTCCTAACTTATGGTAGAGTTCATTCCTTTTTTTAGGGACTTAAACTCAACTTTAATTCCACAAAACTTCCTTACTCACTAGTATGCATAATAGCCTTGAATTTGTACTTCCAGACCCCCCTTTTAACGAATTCTTTATATCTTGGATAGTTAACCAGATGTTTGTAAAACTTGAATGGTGCCTTTAGGTAATTCTTCCCTTTAAGATAGCTGATTTCAATAAGATTATAGTTCAAGTGAGTTATAAAGGAAGCTCTACTGAGCGAGAGTATAGACATCACTTTATATAATGCAACAATTAACTGACTTTCAAAGAATTTAGTCTAGACTTGATAGGGCTTTTGTTAATAAGGTATGAGTTGATAAATTTGCATTTACAAAGGCTCGTTTCCTCACTCCCAGTATGTCTAACAACATATGTATGCTGACTAGAGTTTCCTTAGATGTATAATAATATATGAGGTCTTTTAAATTCTATAATATGTGGACACAAGTTAGTAAGTTTAAAACAATTGTTACAACAGGGTGGAATGTACAAATAGACGGAACTAACATGCTTGAAATTTTCTATAAAATGATGTTATTGAATATGCAATTGAAGGAATTAAATAACTCACAATTCCCTGAAATTGTTAATAGAGCACAATAGGCTAGGATGAAATTTCAAAACTTATAAGACCAGCTAAATACAAAACTTGAGAATGCCTTGATTCAAAAGGAGTAGAGGATAGATGTTATGGAATTTAATGATCCCTAAAAAGATACTAATTCCTTTTTGGCTTAAAAAGTAAAATCTATATGGTTGTAACATAATGAAAATATAGCATTCTTCCACAGTGTTTTAAAATAGAGAAAATATAGAGGAAAGGTAAAAAAATTTATAAATGATGAGGGTTAGCTAATCATTATAGTCAAGTGGTTGAATACTTTGTGGGTTTTTATAAAGATATGTTAGGTGCTCCAGTGATGCGTTCATTAATCCAAAAGAGGAGATTATTGCTTCAAGACCAATCCTAAATCCTAAACAACATGTGTAATTAATTTAACCTTTCACATTTGAGGATATCAAGGAAGCCTTGTACTTAATTCATAGTAGTAAAAATTTAGGGCTTGACAGACATAGTAGTGGCTTTTCTAAGGAGGTGTAAAATATGGTGAGACATGATATTACAGTTGAAGTTTTGAAATTCTTTCAATCAAACAAACTTCTCAAATAAATGAATGCTACAATATGAACACTTATACCAAAATTAGGTAATATAAGGGGTATAAGGGAATACAAACCTATAGCATGTTGCAACTTAATATAGAAATGTATTTCTTAGATGATTTATTAAAGAATGAAAATGGTGATTGTATAAGAAAATCGTTCAACTTTTATAGAGGTAGATCTATCCTCTGTAGTGTTATAATGACTCAGTATTCAATTATACTTTATAGGAGGAAGAATGTTTCATCATATTGTTTAACGAAAGTTGACATTCAAAAGGTGTATGATATAGTAAATTGGGAATTTATAGATAAAATGCTCAATAGGTTGAAATTTCCTATGAAATTTGTTAAATGGATCATGGAATTCGGTAATATTATGTCTTTCAGTATCTTTTTGAATGGTGAGATGCATGGCTACATTCAAGATACAAAAGGGTTACAACAAAGAGATCCATCATCTCCATTATTGTTTATGATTGCTACAAAGAATTTAGTTAGAGCTCTAATGTGGTTGCCAAGAGAAATGCTTCAATTTCTATCTTAGTATAAGAACTTGAAATTAATTGGCTTATATTTTATAAATGCCTTGATTATATTTTGTAAGGCTAATAAGGACTTAGTAAAGTGTGTAATGGAACCATTTATTGGTTTCACAAATGCTTTTAATTTGAAAGCTAATAATTGTAAATCTAACTTATATATGTTTGGAGTTTTATAATAGGTAAATGAAAGGCTGTATCAAATCGCTAGCTTCCTTGAAGGTTTATACCTAGTGAAATACTTAGGAGTGCCAATCTCACTAAATAAATGTAATGTTATAGATTTTCATACCTTGGTGGAGAAAAGCAGTAAAAGAATTACCTGCTGGTCAACACAGAAGCTTCCATATGCATATAGATGTTAGTTAGTTAAATATGTGTTTTTTTCTATGTGTGTGTGTGTGTAGAATATATATATATATATATATATATATTGGTGTTTGATTTCCGTAATTCTCCAATCCATTATAAAGAAAGTAAAAAACAAAAATACTTCTTAGGAAATATTATTTACTTGAATAAAAGCAAGGGTGGTTTAATAGTAAAAATTATAAAGAGTGGGATATGGTAGTTATAGGAAAATAGGTCTGGGACATTGCCAAAAAAAAACTTCTTATGGGTGAAATAGGTGCTTCAGATATACTTGAAGGATAAGAATATTTGGAATTATGAATCTTTATCAACTAAAGACTGGTATTGGAGAAAGGTGATATTAGTGAGAAATAAAATGATAGTAAGATATGGAAATTGAAGACGAGTGGCTGCATCAAATGGTGAACATGGTTAAAAGCATTTATTAATGACTACTTGAAGATTATCCTAATTTTCAACTTGCACCTATTGTTTACAATTGGTATAATATACCTAGACATGCTTTTATTCTTTAGTTAGCAGTTTAAAGAAAGCTATTGACCAAAGATAGATTAGTGAACTGAAATATATCTATCATTGATATAAATTATATGTTGTGCCGTAATATGCTTGAAAGCTTGCACATTTTTTTCTCTTGTCCTTTTAATTTTGAATTATTACATATGATCTGTTAATGGTTAGGTTTAGATAATTTTGCTTTGAGTTTCAATAGATGAAGATATATGTTGTGTTATCCTAAATCAATGTGGAAGATTAGGTTTCATTATATATATGTTCCTATTATTGTTGTTGTGTATTGTGTATGGAAGGAAAGGAAAGGGAGAAATTTTTTGTAGTTACACTTTTTTGTCTCAACTATTTTTCAAAAGATAAAAAGAGAAGTGCAGTTACGGATGTCAAGTTGCTACACAAAAGGGCTATATCTGCAAGATCAAGATTTTATATGGCGTGTTCTTCATAGTTGATTCTTTCGTAAAGCTTAATTTTTCTTAGTTTATCAAACATTGAGGCTTTAGAAGTTAAGGGTAAACCTTCCTATATGGTGGCAACTCTATCTTACGTCTCTCTTTGTTTTTGTAAAGATTTGTTTTTAGTTGGTGAGTAATATAAGATTTACATTTCATTAAAATAATTTGAGTCTTTTATTAAATCAAAAAATTGTCCAAAATAATATTTCTAGGGATTATCTTATCTAGATCTATCCAATTTTAGTTCATGCTAAGATTCAAGAAAGAAACAAGAAATAAGAAACCATTCTTACAGATCTTGAAATCTTGATGTTTTTTGTTGAATCTTAATGAAATCCCTCGTCTTCCTCTTCAAAGTCACTTTATTATTGTGTCAAGATCTTAATTTGTCTCTTTATGACTGCTCTTTGATCTCCTCCTTTATATTCTCATGAAACCCTAAGAAATTAAAAAAGTATTAAATAACACGGGTCCAACACAAGTCTAAACTCTAATTTATGTAAAATTTACCACCAAAATGAGTTTATAACATGGGTTCTTGTTGTACCTATATTGGCTTAATGACTCATCAATTATGCATTTAAGAGTTCATCATGGGAATATAAGTTTGAAGGTCAGGAAGACAAGCCTGAGTCCAGGCTGTATTTTTTAAGTGACAAAAGAGCAAAATGCACTATTAACCTACATGAGGTAGAATACGGGTCTCTATTTGGCCCGCATTATGAGAATATAGGTTTATGTCAAATCCATATTTGCTAAAATCATACCAAAATTTCTTCAATTTGGCTCTAACTTTCTCGAATTTATTCTTTCTTCAACTCTAACTTACTCAATTGTATTTTTTCTTTATTGAGGAGTTAAAATAAGGTTTATAAACAAAATATAAACTATATTTAATACTAAATCACATAAAAATCATTCAAATATAAATAAAATAATTCCATAATCTTGTAAGAGTATAGTCTATTTCAAAAACTCAAAAAGAAAATCAAACTAACCTAATAAGAAAGGGAATTTAAATTTTTTAAAAATTAACTTTAGAATAAAAAAGGAAATAATTTCTCTCTAACGTCTCTTAAAAATCTCTATGAACTTTTTTTTTCCACGCTGAAAGTTTTGTTTTATTCTAATTCGAAAGAACTTAGTTTATATTTAGTAAAATTATATTTTGATTATTAAAGTAAATTCAATTTGGTCCTATTGAAAATCTGTAGGAATGGTTAAATCTTGATTCTAATAATGACAAAAAGGAATAGAAGGTGTGGCGTGCAAGGGGAGGCAAGGCTTGCTGCATTCGAAAAAGATTCTTCTTAACAAACTATACTTGGTGGCTAATTGCAATTTTGATGGTAATTATTTTCGGAGTCGGTAAACGATGAGTCCTCGGCTTGGATTGGGTTGGGTTGAAAGAAAGTAAGCAGCGGTTTATTCTGTTGCTTCCACCTTCTAACGACCCATATCCATTTCTTCCCCTCTTTCCTTTTTCTTTTTCATCCCTTCTCTTCCTATCCCAAAGCCAACAAAGAAAGCGGAAGAGAAAGGGCGACTAGCAACAAAAGCTTAATATCATGGAGGAATAAAAGGTTAGAGAATTTCTGGGTCACGATAAAGTTTTTATATTTGAAATGCTGAGTTTTTCTTTCTCCAATTCCAATCTTTCCCAGCTCTGCTTTTCTCGCTTGTAGCGATCCTTGAGAATTTGCTTAAAGAAAATTCCACCAATGATCTCCAACCCGAATCTCTTCTTTTATGCTTGCATTGCCAAAGGACCCACGATCCTCGCCCAGTTCCCTTCCTCACAAGAACCTGGGATTGAAGCCATAGCTCAAAAATGCGTCGAGAAAACCCCATCTTACCATTCCATGTTCTTTCACACCTTTCGTAGAAAGACCTATACCTTCTTAATCAAAGACCCTTTTGCCTTTTTTGCCATTTTCGATCAAGAGATGGATAGATTCGAGACCCTGTGGTTCTTAAACAGCATAAAGAACTCTTTTGAGGAATTGATGGAATCCAATCCGATAAAGGATTTTCATGAACTTGTCCCTTTATGTTTTCAAGGAACATTTCATCCTATATTTCGCGAGATAATTGCGTTGGATTTAGATTTGTCAAACTCTTTAGTAGACAGTTCGACGGAGTGTCCAAATCCTAGCGTGGATTCGACACGAGGAAAGAGAACGATAATGAAACCATTGCTCCCTAAACCAGGTAAGATGTTGATGAAAAAGAAGAAGAGATTATTTAATGGTTTTGCAGACGTCAATGGGGATCCGCATCATAAGGATGCTGGTAGTGATGTGAAAAACAATAAAGTGAATAACTTGGCTGAGAACGGTAACGGTGCTGTTAGTAAGGAGTTTCCTCTATCAATGATGCAAAAGAGCGGTGGGTCCTACTTGGTTGAAAGCAAGCAAAAGGCCAAGCAGATTTGGAAGAAGCATGTTTGGGTGGTTTTAATACTGGATTTGGTTGTTTGTGCTGTTTTGTTTGGGATTTGGTTGTGGGTATGTAGAGGGTTTCAGTGTATTGATGGTTGAATTGAAACACCCATTTGGGATGCATTTGAATTGCTTTTAATGTTTTCCTCTTATCCTTGTACGCGAGTCTTTTATATAGAGGATCCTATATTGAAGATTTTCATAAAAGAGAATATATATTGTTGGATTCTGAGATTGGTTAGAAATAATGACCTTCCTCAGCTTTTGTTGGTCAAACTTTTAGCTTCTTCTACAGCTCTTTGAATTAAAAATTACTCCCGAGTGCTATAGCTTGAATGATGCAATTCTTTTCATGGATATAATCCTTTTGATTAGATGAATTTGGTCTCTTTCTCGGCAATTTTTCTTATCTCTCAACTTAAGGATGAGTTGTAGCTTTTAGTAGCAAGATTATAACTTACATTCTATAATGTAATTGTTCTGCTTTAGCTTCTTGATGCTTGTTTCATGCTTTTGTTTATGCATCTATTTCTTTGTACTTCTTGCTTTATAATATAAAAACTCTCTTAGTTTTTGCTACATTGAATACAAAATTATATTTTAGGTAATAGTATTTCCATAATTTTTAAATGACAAAACCAGCTAAGAGTTATTATGGTTACTGCATTCAATTATATGTCAAAACCATCAAGAGTTGCATTCAAGTATCAGAAATTTCATGTATTTGCAATTGTTCTATGCTTTTCTTTTTCAGGTAGTGGATAGTGGAATGGTAGCAATGGATCTTTGAGAACAAAGGAAATTAACTCCTTTATGCAGAGAAAAATCTGAATCAAATGATCTTTATCTGATCCATTACCTATGTCACTTTATATCAGTTGGGGTGAAAAGCTTCTTTAAGTCTAAGTTTAATTTCCACTTGCACCTAACAAAATGTTTCAAATAAGATGGAAGAATTTATCTTGGCAGTTATTCCATTTAAGGCTGTTTCTTGATATCTTGATATTCTACTAATGCACTGTTAACATGCCATAGAATGTTATCGCAGAAACCTATAGAAGAAGTATGTATGAGCTTGTTTAATGATATGTTATATCTACTATTTTCTGCATCACTGTCACATGCATTTAGATTTCATTCTGTTCTTCCATTTAGTTGAACGACAAATTCATTCTTAATCACTCAGAAACTTTTTTTTAATAGAATGACATTTATGTTGATGGCAATAGATTTCTTTGCACGTAATAAGTTCTACCGTGGAGTCTGCTGCATAGAGAGTTTAATACAGTAATGCCCCATGGTCTGGTTCTGATGATATAATGTGCAGAAAGTATCCTATAAGCTGTGCAATACAAGTTCATTTTCCTTTACTGCCATTGTTTGTTCAAGTCATTAGCATTTCTTGATTGTCAGATGACTTTGTTGATAGACCAAATGCAAATCCTGTTGCAAAATTGAACTTCAAAGCATATCCTTGTTAAACCTAGGGATTTTCCTGAAATAAAAATGAGGGAGATCCCTTTGGTGCAGCTTTCATAACCATGCATTTTGGATATAGCTATGGTATTTCGTATACAAAAAACGTTGAAACATTCTTGAGTTACAGCGTCATGTCTTGCTGTTGTCTTCCTTTGTGTTTATTCGTTTAACAGAGATAGGCTCCTCAACATTTTACTGAATCTATGATTTTGCTCTGCCTTTGGTATCTTCCCAGCATTCCTTCAGTTTCTTTCCCCAAAACATCACCTAAGAACGTCTTTTTCTGGAGTTGTTTCTCTTGTAGCAAGCCTATATCTTCTTAAGATTTGAAACCATTATCAATATCTTGTAACTGTATAAATTGAAAATGAATGTGGACTCTGTTTAACAAAATTTTCATCATGGGTTGAAGATCCAAGAGAAAAGAATTTGGATCTTCCCGAGTTGAGATTTGTACTCGGAAGTGGGCAAAGGGCACACGGAGTGTGCAACATTTGTGGACTTAAAGCCATATTTTGCTTTTAAAGGTCACACTACTCATCAGGCGCTTTGTCTCTCTTTATCTCTTTCTTTCTCGCTCTTTCACACATACCTTTTACCATATTACCTGAAATATCTAATTCAAGGATTTTCCTTTTAATGCTAAAAGAATTAACTCAATAATTCTTTTACCATTTACTGCGAAATGTTTTGCCTTTCCTCCATAATTTAACTCAATAATTAGTTAAACATCCTTCACTGCCAAATGCTTTGCCATTCCTAAATCACGTTTGATTCGTAGGTCTACCTTATTGCTATTAGACATTTGTCTTTGACTTATTTCATTTTTTATCTTGGCCAATTAGGTAACTTATTTGCCTCTTTATAGTAGTTTGGGTTTGGCTTTATATTCTTTCATGCATGGGCTTGATGCCCATTCATGCTATAGTAATATTATACGTACCCTTTTAGCCATTCATTGATTTAGAAACATCTTCATTTATTTTGAGATATTAGCTACATGTGATGCGAAGTTTGAAACCACTTGGATCTCGTAAAGGGGTGCTTTCAGTTTTCCCCTTACCACTTTGAAAAATTCCTTGTTAAGGCTTTAATAATCTCCTTGACCTTTTAGTAAATTTTCTATAAATATTCCATTATATAGCAGTGTCAATCAAGTTCTCATATATTAGTTAAGGTCGTGATAGAAGAATTGCATTACCAGTTGTGACCAATACTAGTGTTATGGGCATTGGCTAAGAAATTCACTTTGTCTTTCCTAAAAGTTTAATGGAATGCTTACAATTCTTGCTGTGTAAAGCTTTGAATCTTACTCCTTAACTCGGTGGTCTTATATATAGGGCAAAATCTCATAATGAATTTATTATACACTTGATTCTACTCCACGAAAGAATTCACCTTAGTAGATAGCGACTAGTTTCTCACTAGCTCTTTGGTACAATATGGAAAATAATACATCTTCCGGAGCTCATCTTGTATGACGGAATTTAGCATAAGTATCAAGGTCATGGAATATAACTCCTTTACAAATATGATTGTGTCTTCGCATGTGATCCACTAAAGGTAAATAGCGTATGTATTTGCTTTAGCTCATAGTTCTCACCTTTTGACTTCGTCTAAGATATGAGAGACTTGCACTAATTATAGGTAACTAAATGTTCCCCAAGTGCATCCTTTATGTCTATTGTTGTTCCATATCAATAACAATATTATCTTGATTAGTAAAAACATCTTCTCTCTTTCTTGCTCTATTCCATCTATAAGTTCATTCAGTTTTAGGATCAAGTTAAGGTAGCATGTCCAAGTTATCACTCTTAAATCTCCTATTTCGCATATATCAACTTCTTAAAAAAAAAACAAAAGTAATAAAAAGAAAAGATAAAGAAAAAACTTAGATTAACAAAAGTAGTAATTGAATAATTTCTTAGCAAAATGCCAAAATTTTGATTTACTAAATCTATATACAAGCATATCGATTGTAATAAGCAATTAAAATTAGAATAATTTTATAGTATCAATCCCATAAGAACTATATCAGTATGTTTGTTAAACTTATTTAGACAAATAACTAAATAAAGAGAACAATTATGAAAACTAAAATAATGAAAAAATGCAAATAAACTAGTGAAGTAAAATGAATGAAGCAAATAATAAGGCTTAGAGTTTCACTTATATAGAATTCTAATTATCAAACAAGATTCATTATTTTAGTTGAAATAACAATTAAAATAAAATATCTTTGCCTTATATCGAGCTAAACAATTATATCCAATTAGGTAACTACCACCTTTCAATGCGCATTTTAACTTAATAAAGCTCATTAATCATACTTAACCAATTTAGTTATCACGATAGTCTAGGATACCTTCGTTCTATAGTGCTAAAGTGTTTATTCTTCTACAGCATAGATCATATTTCACCTTTTGGTTCTTCATACAACCCTTAAGATTTAATCTATAATTACCGGGCACAAAATCAACAATTAAGAATAAAGAGACTAAAATAAACCAAAAAATAATTACAATATGCATTGATAATTAGAATCTTCATTACAAATTACACATATAACCTTACTAAATCTGATATAATTATATTTAAAAATTTTGATTTTTAAAAGGCTTAAAATTAAGAAATAACATGTCTTTTCAAATTGTGTATGAGAACCCATACTGAACTAGCATCAACATCATCATCAATTTTGTTCTAGGACTTATGCATTGTAAAGTAGTATGTAACTAGATAATGTGTGCTTAATTGTTAATGCATTTAATCCATTACACTTAGTAATTAATGCTTTAAAATACTTAGGATACTCACTTTAGCTCATATTTGATTTTAGATACATTTTGGAAGTGAAGGAGCTATAGTTACCCGAAAGCATACTCGTTGAGCCATCTTATCAATGTTTATAGTCTATTATCTTTATGGTGCAAGAAGAAAAAAAAGATTAAAAGAAAAAAAGACAAGATAAAGCATAAAAATGAAGATATGTGTAACATTTTGATTTAAAAAGACCATAACTGTAATATGAATTACACTACCAAAAGAATTAAGCTAGCTATCCATTTATCACATGATTTTAACCTAGTTTTTATTATAAAGAGAATGGTGTGACAACTGGGATTTTAAGGAGAAAAGTGATCACCCCTCCCAATTGTCTCATGGCTGTAACAATTTATCCGTCTGTGGATGATAGGTCGTAGATACCTTATAAGCGACATGGTACTTCTTTAAAAGATTCCTCACCATTCGGTTGTAAAAATGAGTTCGCTTGTCGCTAATCAATGCTTACGGCATTCTAAACCTAGCAAAAATGTTAGACTTGACAAATTCTATAACAACTTTAGAATCATCAGCCTTGGTGACTTTAACTTCCACCCATTTAGAAACATAATCCACAGACAAAATGTAAGCAAAAACAAAAGAAGAAGGAAATGGTCCTATAAAATCAATGCCCCATATATTAAAAATTTCACTACAAGAATTGGAGATAAAGGCATTTGATCTCGATGGGATAAATTGCCTTCTTTTTGACATTGTTCACATGCTTTGCAGAATATATAGGAATCTCAAAATATATTTGGCCAATAAAAACCACATTTAAGTATTTTCCTAACAGTTTTATTAGGCCCAAAATGAGCACCACAAGTATATGAATAGTAAAATTTCAAAATTGATTCATATTCATATTTAGGCACACATCTCCTATTCACTTGGTCAGAACAATACTTCCACAATTGAGGCTCGTCCCAAATATAATATTTTGATTCACTATTTATTCTGTCAGAACAACACTTCCACAATTGAGGATCATCCCAAATATAATATTTTGATTCACTATTTATTCTGTTTCATTTAGCTTTACTTAAATCAGTAGGTATCTCGTGATTCACTAGATAATTTACAATGTTAGCATATCATAGAACCTTACCTTGAAGTGTTAGTAATTGCTCATCTGAAAACAAGTTTTGCCATAGTATTAAATCCTCTTCCTTCATAACTCGACTCAAGTGATCCGCAACTGAATTCTCTATACCTTTCTTGTCTTTAATCTCCAAATTGAACTCTTGGAGCAGGAGAATCCACCTAATAAGCCTTGACTTTGCTTCCTTCTTGGATAAAATATACCTTAATGCTGCATGACCATAATATACAATCACTTTAGAACCAAACAATTAAGGTCTAAATTTATCTAAAGCAAACACAACAGTTAAAAGCTCATTTTTTGTAGTGGAGTAATTGCATTATGCTGGACTAAGAGTTCTTAAAGCATAGTAAATAGCATAAGTCATCTTGTCACATTTTTGACTAAGAACGACACCCACAACAAAATTGCTCGCATCACACATAATCTTAATTGGTTGACTCCAATTTGGTGATTAAATGATTGGTGCTGAAGTCAAAAGCTCTTTCATGTTATCAAATGCTTCCTTGCATCCCTCCTCAAACTCAAAATGCAAATCCTTTTATAAAAATTGACAGAGTTTTGATGAGATATTACTGAAGTCCTTGATAAACCTGCGATAAAAACTTGCATGTCTAAGAAAAGAACTTACCTCCTGCACATTTGTTGTTGAGATATTACTAAAGTCCTTGATAAACCTGCGATAAAAACTTGCATGTCTAACAAAAGAACTTACCTCCTGCACATTTGTGGGGTAGTGTAAGTTTTGCATAATTTTTACCTTAGCTTTATTGACCTCAATTCCTTTATATGAGATCATATGTCACAAGATTATTCCTTATTCAACCATAAAATGACATTTTTCAGAATTTAGAAAATATTAGTTTAGTGGCTAGAAATAGAAAAGTCTGACATGATCGGATAAGGGTAAAAGATACCCTTTAAAGTTCACCAAAACAGTTGAGTAAGGCATTAGGAGATGTTTATGTTAACGCGCACCTAACGTATTTACTACATAGGAAGTCCAACCTAATGTTCTATATATCTCTTCTAGTTGCAAGTCGTGAACAAGTCTATCTGCCTTACAACTTGGCTTTTTAGGATAGGTGTATGGAGAAAGATTCTGCCAGGCCGTCTGAAACCGTAGGATTACCATACCCACAGGGTTTCTGAGTAAGGAATCCTAGCTCGACTAGAGATAAGAGGAGCCAGACTTTGTAGCTTATCAGGTACTAGCAGATCTGGACACCATATTAGGTATATTATCTGGTTATATATTATTTTTTATTCTTATATTTTTTATTTTATTTACATAATCTTTTAATATGCCAGTTTTAATTATTTACTCTTTAACCTACATCACTCTTTTATTATCAAATCTACATGTGGGTCTACCAGAAACAGCCTCTCTACTATATAAGGCATGATGATGATGATGATTAGTTTCGATGCATCGTTCAAGTACACAATTCAAATTATCCAAACATGCATTAAATGAATCCACTATAGATAGTAAAAGCATCCATAAAGACCTCAATAATGTGCTTAATATATTCAGAAAAAATGCTCACCATACATCTTTGAAAGGTAAATGGGGCATTGCAGAGTCCAAATGACATCCTTCTGTAGGCAAATTTACTAAATGGTCATGTGAAGGTTCTTTTCTCCTGATCCTCCGGATCTATCACAATTTTGTTATATCCTAAATATCTATCAAAAAAATAGTAATGAGACCGTCCTACTAGTCTTTCAAGCATCTAATCGATGAATGGGAGTGGAAAGTGATCCTTACGTGTAGCAACATTTAACTTCCTGTAATCGATGCATACTCGCCATCCATTTTGAATGCTTGTAGGGACAAACTCATTATTCTCATCTTTCACCAATGTAATCCTAGTTTTCTTCGGTACTACTTAAATTGGACACACCTATTTGCTATCCAAAATTGGATAGATTATGTCAACATCAGATAAGTACTCCACCATAGAAAAGGAGCTTTTAGCTATTGTGTTTGTTACTAATGTGTTTTCACACGGTGCAGTTGAAATTGAAAGCTTACATATAAACAAGAAATTCAAAGTCGATGGTCACTAGTGCCTGATACCAAGTTACAACTGAAACTAGTTTGTTCTAAAAATTTCTTTGTAAAAGTAAGACAAGTTTGATTCCTATCATATACATCACTCCATCATTGATCTTTTTATATTTCTCAACCTCTTTGAAATTCGTGAAAGATAGGATCATCTCGACATGTCTAGCACCTATTACACCCTTTTCTTAAACCTCTCTACTTTTCAACGTTTTGGAGATATAACTAATTTCTAGTACCTTTTAAAAAGGTCTTTCCCATCTTCTTATATTCCAAATGACTCAAAATTTTCTTTGATTAGACAAAAGGGATAAATTAGCTTTCAATTGTATGTTTTCTCCTTAAAATCCTCATTTATAAGAATGAATTAAATTATAGGAAAACATCATATAATCTGCCTAAACTATGCTATAAAAGTTCCAAACACCAAATAATTTAACTCCAAATAACCTGCAAATTAGACTTACAAGTAGTATTAATTTAATGACATATAACTTTATTCTACTATTGCTTTTGGCATATTTGAAAGCTAATAGGCCTTTGTTTGAAAAGAAGAGTGGAAATAACCCTTTGATTAAATATCCAAGATAAACGAAGGGCTTAAGGAAAAGTCTAGTTGAAAGACCTAGAAAGAAATACTTATTGGGATGTAACCTAATATTTAAGTTTTTCTATTAATTTGTTAGCTTTTAGGATCTTTAATAGTAACATTACTTTGTTTTACTAGTTTTAAACTCAGATAATTACATTTATTATGATGTTATTTTATTACTGGATCAAGATTATCATATATAGGATGGGATTTGGTTAGGTTTTTATTATGTTACAAAATATCCCTATATATCTCTACAAAGTGAGCTAGTAATGGAGGAGCCCTAGTGACTTATTAAAGATTATATATTACTAATGGAATCAGACAAAGCTGACGAATCTTTTATTATTAGGGGAGCATCAATTGTCCTTAGCGCCTTTCAACTGTTTTCACTCTTTTCTATTGTTCTTGTATGTTGTGCACATTGAGGATAATGTAAAATTTAAATATAGGGGAAGCAAGTAATTGTTATTCTTATTGATTTGTTATAATTGGCATAATAGGAAAATTTATAAGAATTATTTTAGAATCTTGATCAAGACAATTCATTATAAGTTTAACTGTTATTGTGATTTAATTTGTTTAGGGAAATAGCCATGAGCTTGAATGATTAAGTTAATTCCAATTACCTTATTAATTTTTAGAATGGATACTTAATTTACACTATGATTTTTTTGTATAATTTGCATATAGTTGACTTAGACATGAATTAAGCACTTTCATTATCCTAAAACAAGAAAGAAAAGGTGTGAATAATTGAGCATTGAACAAATTCACTATGTTGGCTTCAAACTAAGTAAAAAGGTTAGTGTTAAAGAGTGGTGCTCGTAGCCATTTAAAATGGTGTCCTAATTGAGTAAATGGGAGTATTCATGACAACATGCTTACTCTCGAGTCAAAAGGTTAGGTGAATTTTCAAACAAACTTTTAAATACTCTTGTATGCTATTTTAAATTTGGTGTTTTGCTTTTCTATTAGTAAGGGATTTTGAAAATGTTTTAAAGGTGAATCATCTTTCAAATGTATATGCACTTTATGCATTAAGTTGAATTTTATAAATTTATTTAAAGTTGGAAGGATTATGGAGTGCGTTGAATTAATATATGACTCAATGTAAGTAGCTAGATGCCTAACAATTTGACGAGCTTTGCAAATCAAATGAATGAAGGAGTGTCTTTATTGATATGACTGCTTTGTAAATGCATTCCTATAGTTGCATCCTATTAAAGTTAATGGTATTGATGTCGGGGAAATTGATAAGTGTTAATTGCACTATGTTTTTAGTATAATTTTGAGAGCATTTAGCTTACATTTTGGGTATTTTATATGATTTGGTACTTAATATGGTTTATATTTTACTTACAAGCCTGATTTTAGGTTTCTAATAAAGGAAAATATTAAGGCAAGTTAGAGCAAAGTTAGAGAAGTTTGGGAGCATTTTGGATGAACACATGTTAAACATAGTCTTATACATTCAAAATATGGAATAAAATTAGGATTGTGGTCTTCCCCTTGTTGCTTATTGATGCATTCAGTTTCTTTAATGATTTGACCACATAAAAGAACATGGTCTAGATATGATGTTGTGCTACTTAACATGAAACCTATATGGTACCATGTTCCTTGACTTCAAACACGTGTTCCAATTAAGAAGTTTTAGACGTGAAACAAAAGAGGAATAAACCTAACATTGAGTCAACACAATACCATGTTGTTGACTTATATTGGTATAAAGTTTATATAGATTAGTTTGGCTACGGTAAAGTAAAACATGATCAATATAGGGTTGTGTTTGTAATATCCCACTACCATAGAGTATATAGCCGAACATCTAGAGGACATTTAAGTACATATCATATGACAATCGCATGTTAGAGCAGTTATATTCACTTATGTGGCATCATACAGAATAACATAATACTTTAAAAAAACTCAACTCCTTATTATCTTTACTAACATAATTTGCATTATAGACATTTAAACAAATATTTACATTACCAAAACATTTGAAAGTTTACAATCCTTTTTATACAAAATTTCTACATGATATATGAAAACTATATAAAAACATTTCACTACTCCTCAGATATCAGCTGACAGAACTTTAAACTATTTCTTAATCCAAAACATTCTTCTAGAGTATCTTAGGAACTAGGTCTCCTCTCTCGTACCTGAAAAGTTACGTTGCAATTTTGATGAGTTTTGCGAACTCAGTGAGTGAACCATCATTGATGATCTCACTCATGACAAATACACAAATATCTCACATATAACCAAATTCACAACATTTCTTATCTCAACAAGACATAATGAATGTCACACATTTCATATACTCTTTTTAAGCATAATTTGAACATTTATCTCAATCAATCATATTATCCACAATTACACATATATGGCATATCACTTAATCATCACAAATTCATAAATGTATTCACAATCATGTATATATATAAATGCAGATGCATATGAGACTCCACTTTCATTTTTATTTGCTGTGACCGAGCACCTTTCACTCTTCCATATCCTTTGTAGATATCGGGCTATTTTCAGATACTGTCCCATACCTATTATGAATACCAGACTCATTAATCACGAAGTCAAGTTCTACGTGCATATTTTTTAGCTTTAAGCTCTTTCAGACTAGCTACTCCGGTCACAACACTCTTATCTGATCATGCATGTCAATGTGATGCATCAAATCACAAAATATGCTATCAATAATATTTATTCATGGCGTACAGTCAGAGTCACATGCTCATCGGACCTAAGTCTGACATTCAGTACTTATGTTTGAATATTTATCAAACTCCTCGGACTATTAATGTTCGAAATTATCACAATCAGATTATTAACAGTTCAATAATTGGGAGTTAAATAAAAATAAATCAATCCTAGTGACAACATCTAGGTTACTCACAGTACGATCCATATCATGCTATTGCCTGGATGGTCCAACAATGTCTGAATGATGGCGTTTGACTTGAGTGTCTAAAATCATACAATTCACACATAATTCATATTACAAAGTCGATCAATCAAATGAATATTCAATCATGCATATATATATATACATATGTCATATTTAATGCATGCTGAACTGAGCTTTTCAGGTATGTAACTATGCATAAATTTTGACCATTCAATATCATACTTTGTATACTACTATTTTGCAATTAGGTTTGTACCTTTACATTAGCTTGATTTACTCCAAATTTATCAATCATACTTTACACTTATCCTTGAACATTTCCATGATCCAAAAGATTCTTATAATACATACAAAATTGACACCTTAAATCTGAAATTTAAGTAAGCTAAATCTATACATTCACCAAAATTTTTCCAGTAACATATACTCATACATTCACCAAATTCTCATTCATAAATACCCTATGTTCTTCAATTCTCATTCATCCATACCTTATACACGTTATTCATGTCCTAAAGATCATGTTTGCATTAAAATAACTCATTTATTCATTTAACAAATCAGAATTTCTAGATTTGAACTCAACACTTCAAAATAGTTAATTCTTTAGACTATGACATCAATTAACTACATAAACTTATCAAGATCTTAACAAATTAATCAAGCAACAATCTAAGCTCATTCCTAACCTTAATCAAGTCCAAATATATCAATTTAGAGTGAAATTTCCCAGCTGGTTCAACATGTACACAAGCCTAAAATTAAAATTCCAGAATTTGTAATAAACATCACTAATGTGTGTGACTTTTTTACCTTCAATACCTCAAGAATTTAACAAGCTTAAAGACATCACTTACATCTGAAATTTTCCATATTTCATGTCCCTTAAGGTTACTTCATTTCAGGTTGATTTAACTTCCAAATTGGTTACACTAAGGCTTACAAAATTCTGCTCACTTATGTCATTAACATTCATTCTTTTCCAAATTTGAAAACACCTTAATAACACCTATCTTTAGCATGAATTCCTAGTAAATTATACTTCAATTCCCAACTTAAATCATCCATACAATAGTCAAACTACCATTTTCGTATATATACAAAAACAGACCAGAAAAGTACTCATTCATTTTCCATTTTTCCAGCTTTTCTCAGGATAGGTTTTCGTGTCAGTTTTTGTATGGCCATTATGACATAGAAAGTGAGGTATTTAGGCAATATATTCTTCTAAACAAATGTTCCCATATGTCTTAAGTTTCTAATAACATAAAGTTAATGCAGTTTGGATCATTATTCCACGAATTATACCCAAAAGACTACAGACTATGCTTAAACAGTGACAACACCTAATACTCAACTTCAAGCCAAATTTCAAAACCTGTAGAGAAATAAAATTCAATTCCTCCATGAAAATTGTAGTCATATGTATCTCGTTTAATATAAAATTAAAATCATCCCATTTAGATACCTACATATTAAGATATGGCTAAAATATAGATGCCTATTTAATGGAACCACTCTATCTAACATATTCCAGTACACTTTATCATCAACATCTTATACAATCTTTCCTAATTTATTCATCATTCTCATTCTATTTAACGTGCTATAAAGATCAAATGTCTACTTACTTATTCACCTTTCAAATTATCTCAGCACTTTAAGATAATCTATCCCTCCAAGCAAGCAAGATCAATCACGAACTCTAAGTAAAAACAGATGGATTTTTTGGCAACCAGGTGAAGGTGTCATTCAGCTGGTTTCTTGATTATTTTGTGAAGGATTAACATGTATACATTTCATGTAATAATTTGGCTAGGGTTTAAACAAAATGTAGAGAGAAGTTGGATGCACTTTCGGTGGAGATACAATGAAAGAAGCAGTAGAAACTTTGCTGCTGGAATTTGCCTCATCAACATGCTAGGTTTCAATATTTAATCACAACATTTGTGTTAAGGCATGGAAGACATTTGCCTACTTCATAAACTGCCACTAATCTCCTTAAGATGCTACCATTAGTCACCATTTAATCAGTCTACATGTCTCCTAATTATTGGTCCATCTGTCACACAATAATTGGTCCATTTGTCAATTAATTACTAGTCTATTTGTCACTCAATTAACTATGTCAAATGTCACTCAATTATAGGCTTAATCACCTTAATTTTTCATGTATCAATTTATCTAGCCACTTGAAATTTTTCGTAATCCAATTGTACATATTAATTTATCAATCTCCAATTTATAACATTTAATTCTAATTTACTAATTGGAATCCATCAAACCACAATTCAAAACATAACAATTCACAATTCACACCATAGTCATTCTTATTCTTTCATACCCCGAGACATGTCAATTGAATACATATGCTATCTTTGTAATATGTACAAAATACAATTTGTGTATGAATGCTAATATATTATGCATGTATATGTAATGCTTGATCTAGGGTTCCAACCCTAAGCATGTTCTGAAAACTGGATATTACAGTGTTGTTCTCGTATTGATAAAAACTTTAGGTTTCTAAAGATATAAAGGAGAGACATATAAAAGAAAAAGATAGCCATCTAAGAGAGTCAAAAGGTAGTCAATATGATCCAAGGAAGGTTTGGAGGATGAGACTACAAATATAAGAGATTGAATAACACATAAAGAATGAATCAACCTTCAAGAAATTAAGAAATCCATCTAGATTCATTGAGAACATTCAAGATCAAGATTTATGAGAACTTATTCTTTTATCTTATTTACTTTATTGTTTATTATTATTTTTTACTTTTTCATAAACTAAATTTGGATTAGATTTAGTTAAAATGAATCCCGAGAATCTATTGCTTAAATTTTTTATTTTATTTGATACAAAATTATATTTTTTTAGAATTATTCATGTTTGCTTATTATATTGAATTGAAGTAGTGAACGTAAAGATTATATTGTAAAATATCTTATATATGATGAGATCAAAGAATGAATGATGAGTGTTTTATGGAACCCAAGAGATAGGGGCAAATAAGTCTCTTAACTGATTTTCTTATTTATTTTTTTAGTTTATTGAAACCCCTTTCAAAATCAACTATTCATTTTTAAGGTTAGGTAATATAAATTTTGGTAGTACTTAGATAGAACTTTAATAGATTCATGCATGCTTATATTCAATTTTTCAACAAGTTTGAGATTTATATGTGTTAATCTTATTAACGATTATAGACAAGTGAAAGCTTAAATCAAATCTATTTTACTTTAAGATGTAGTAGAAAGAACTTATGTCGAGATTGTCTATATCACATATCTAGAAAAAGACTTATTTGATCCTTATGGTATTAGGCCAACCTTTTGGGATATTTCAAAAAACTTAATATACATTATGAGAGTAGTTAATTAGAAAGCAAATCATTAAAAAAAAAAGAGTAAAGTACCATTAGTTCAAGCTTTCTACATCATAACGCGTTTTCCTTGACTCGGTCCTTTCAATTATTCAAGAGTAGATCCATTCATGGAGAACATAAGAATTAATAATGTGTTTTGTAATTCAAGTTTCAGTTAATGATCGATATATCATATCTGCATCTAGACATATGTCTAATTAAATATGTAGGACTAGACAGCAGACGAATGGTAATGGTTACCATATATATACTACGATGGTAATTAAATTATGAAGTAGTGGTTAGGTAAAAACAACACCTTTAGTCAATCTTATCTGCAATCTGAAAGCGTAATCACTGAAGGCTATTTGTTTACATAACTTGGAGATTTGAACATTCATGTGATGTTACGTAACTACTATTTGTTTATAGATAAATAGTGAAGAACTTAGATAAGAAAGAGAAGTATAACTAAAACTAACTAACTTTCAGCTAATTATTTTTTCTAGGCAGCTTTACGGAAGAGATGGCCAGAAAGAACATAAACGCTTGAGAGAAAAGGGCCGGTCAAGATCTCGTCGACCAATAGAAACAGCCGAAGATAAAATCAACCCCCCCATTAGAATTAGAAAAGTGGATGACCAGAAAACAGAACTTTTTTACGTTATTGACTATTGAGGATACAATGGAATATATATTTTATTATATACATATATATATATATATATATATTAAATAAATTACCAAGTTGCTTCCAGTGTATCCCATGGAAAATGATTAAAACAGCAAGGAATGACAAGATAGAGCGGACAGTGATCAGTAACAAGGTGTTGAGCACTAAATCTTGCAGAACGCATCTATCGGAAGCGCCAATAAGAAAAATAAAGTGGAGTAATATGGTCGGGAAAGCAGACGGAGGAGTTATTGGAAAGTTAAAGATACAAAAGACATATTGAAGTTTAATATTGAGAATCCAAACTGTGAATTCTACAAAGTTGAGAGAGAGAAACATTTGACCATCTGCTAGTAAACTGCAGGTAACGAAACCAATATAGGAAATGATGCAAGTTGGGTTTGTAAGACATTTTTGCCCCTAAAGGCAATTTTATTAATTTCTTATACAGTAGACAGTTATTAATTGTAATTTGATTTTAAATAAATTATCGATTAAGTTATATAATTTGATCCAGATAAAGATAATAAAGTAGCCTAATAAATGATCTAAATCAATGGGTCAAAGTCTGGTTAGAAAATGGATCATTTTAAGTGTTGACCTCGTCTATATCGGCTTTGTCATAGGGAAGCTCGATATGAAAGCTATATAAATAGTTTATGGTCTCTTGCAGTTGCTCATATCATTCACGAGCATTCAGAACTTTGACCCATTAAGAGAGCTCGTGTTTTGAGAAAACTGTAAAAAGGCCTAAACTACGTGCCGGTGAAGACTTTCCATAAAGGTCTCGGGAGATTGGAGCTCGTTTGGTACCCGAAATTAGCTTCGAAATCAGAGATGAAACTAAAATCAGGTATTCCGCATTCCTTCGTTTTTAATCCTTTCACGTCTGATCCTGGATACGTAAGAAGGTTTGTTCTACGTATTACACGTAGTATCAGAGAGGTTACATGATTTGATTGCCAGAAATAAAGGTTTTTCAGTTTTTCATCTCATATGGATTCTTTCCATTTTTTATTCGTTTTTTTTGGTTTTTTTGTGTTTATAATTATGTAGAAATGGTATACATAAGGTTAGCTTTAAAAAATGGGTCAAAATGGGCCAAACGGAGCCAAAATTGGGCCTTTGGGACCCCAAAAATTGCTTTCGGCATCGGAGGCGAGGAAGACCGTGCATGCACCCGACCCACTACAGTGACGTGGGCGTGCGTTGCACGCGCCAACCAAACACTACCGCGTTGTGTGTGCAATGCACGTGGACTTTTTAACTGCTGATGAGGATGTAGTCACCATAGTGGCCTTTCGAGTTAGTATTTTGAATTGTTCTGCTTCACGATAGGAGATGTCTCTGGTCTCATGTTTGGTTATTCTTCCCACAGGTGTTGGCCTTACATAAGATTTTGAGATGTACATAATAGCATTTGATAGAGAAAAGTCGTTACTTGAATTATCTATTCGCCCACAGGTGGTAGTGTCTTGAGAGTTAATGGTTTGTACTCTGATCGCTTTTATGTGTGGAGGTCTAGTTACATATATTATGCATTCAGCCCACAGGTGTTACATGTGACCAGATTTTTAGGAAAGATACTGTTTAATGACTTTTAGTATCGTTGTTATCCTAAATTTATGTTGATCTAATCAAAGTTGCTAAAGAGTCACCTTTTCGGTCAATAAAATCAGTGTCACCTTTGAAATCCTAACTGATTTTAATATATAGAAGAGGATAGAGGATGTATTGAATGCTATGGAAATAGCTAAGGTTGATATGGCCATACGGCATGATAGGCCATCTCCACCTACATCCATGAGCTTGAAAGCTTATAGAGTAGCCTTTGAAGCCCAAGATTGGTCTGACAATTTTTGTCTGATGACCATTAAGAGATCCGTACCTAACCATCTGCTTAGTAAACTTCCAAACACAGACATAGCAAAGTAATTTCTTGGA
Organism: Erythroxylum domingense; assembly: GCA_025594535.1. NCBI lineage: Eukaryota > Viridiplantae > Streptophyta > Magnoliopsida > Malpighiales > Erythroxylaceae > Erythroxylum > Erythroxylum domingense. Next base: position 9,423,163 of record JANQBM010000007.1, read on the forward strand.
AATTTCTCCTAAAAGTGTGCAATCTCATCTAGTGTTGAGACAAGTGCTTTGAATAAAGAATTATTCTCTATAGGGTATACGGGAAAAAGGGAGTAATGAGAATATATCAAGATTGATCCATCTTCACAGTAGACCCAAGATGTTGCACAATCCTCTTCCTGATGTCTTCATAATTCACTAGACTCTAAATACACCCCCTTCAGAGTTAAGTAATCTGATGATGACATATTATTTATAGGATGAGGAATGGAACTTTAATACTTTGATTTTCCATTGCGTTGCTAAGGAGAGAAACTCAAGTTTTATTACTCTTACAGCCCTTGATGCAACTAAATGGAAGGCAAAGATGAAGCACACGAAGATCAAAGGTAGAAAGACTGAATCTTCTCTACATGCTGATGCTGGTCAATCTAATACTGGTAAAGGTCCTGGGGACATAAAGAAGCCAGTAGTATAAGGTATTGAAGGAAAGACTGTGACTATCAGATGACTTCTTAGCTTATTAATTTATGAATTTGATTTGTGATAGTCACATTAAGTACTTGGTGACTGTATAGTGGAGTATCTGATCAAGGTGCTTCCACGGTGCGAAGGTTTATATCGAGGATAAAGCTAAATAAAGAGAAGGAGGAACCGATGGTTCACAACAATGAAGAAGTGGAAGTAATATCTATAGGGAATGTATGTACTGAATCTTGTTGCAAGGTTGATTTAGGTTTTTACATAGCACATTTTATATATGATCTTTGGATCAATTTCGGACAAAGAAAGTTGACATTTTGTACTTAATACTTCTATTGTACAGTTGTGATTAATGCAAAACATAATGGTACAACTTTCTTATCATATGGTTTGTATAGAGTTTGTCTTACCCCGAATTAGATATACGCTTTTTTGTATCTTGCTGAACAAGTCATGAAATGAACGACCCTGATGAATGAAAAGTCATACATGGTGTGGCATAAAAGTTTAAGCCACATTTCTAGAGCTAGGGTTGAGAGATTGATAAAGGAAAGAATTCTCTCAATTTTAAATTATGATGATCTGGAAACATGTATTGACTATTGCAGGGGTAAGTTGACCAATAAGGATATTAAAGTCAACTTATACTTCTGAATTGTTGAGTCTGATACATGAAGATATCAGAAGATCTTATACAGTTGCATTGTGCAATTCCAAAAGTATTCTGACATTTGTCATGATTATTCCCATTACAGTTATGAGTTCTTGCTTAAAGTTTGAAGGTTGAGAACCAATTGGGAAAATCCGCTCAGAATGTCAAATCTGACCATGGAGGAGAATATCATGGAAAATATGGTGTTAAGGACTTGAAAAGATTTGCTTGCCAGATATATGGAATCGATTAGGATAGTGAATTGATTCACTATACTGGGTAGTCTTAAGCAAAATAGTGTGTTGCTGAAAGGCATAATCGCACCCTTAAGGACTTGTAAAATTCCATGCAGAACAAGACTTATCTACTTGATTATCTAGAAATGTGAAAACCCAGCCTTACACATATTTATGTTTAGGGCTGCCCTACTGAGGTGGTATAATCCTTTAAAAAAAAATTGCATGCTCGTGTTGTTCATTGTTATTTAGTGAGATATCCTGACCACTCTAGAGGCTATAGATCTTACTGTAGAGAAGGAGGGAACATAATAGTTGAATCACTAACAGTTAAGTTTCTGAAATATGATGTCTATGATGATGGTGGACCCTTTGACCCTTAAGATGATAACAGGATGGATACTACAGTTATTATGTATCCACTACTCATACAGTTAGATCAAGTGGATTTAGGTCTTTGTACCGTGCCTGTACAGGAACAGGAAACCATACTTATACACACAGAGGTTCCTAGGGGTACAAGATCTAATGCAGTTATGTAAATCTACCAGAGTGAGATGACCTGTTATCCCATATGATTACATAGTCTATTAGGTGAACAGGACTATGATATTAGACATGTTATGAATCCAGTTATTTTTACAGAAGTTGTTTCTGTACCAGTAGCAAAATTGTTGTGGGTTACAATGACTGATGAGATGCAAGCCATGGAGCATAGTAAGGTCAGGGAGTTAGTTGATTTTGTAGCAGAATTGCAAAATCGTCAGTATAAAGTTTAAGACCTAAAGGATTTTAGGATAAAGTTTAGCGGTTTATGGACTAGCTCAATTGCCTGATGGTTCACTTAGGGGGAAATATTGATTTTCTCTCCTATCCTCGTAGGATACATTTTGAGTGATTATGGCAATTGTAGCTTATGATGATGAAGAGTTATATCAGATGGTTGTCAAAACTGCTTTCCTAAATAAAGACCTTTGTAAAGTGGTCTATATGGTATAACCTGAAAGATTTCAAGATCCAGATAGAACTGACATGGTTTGCACGTTGTGCAAATCAACATATGATTTACATCAAACCTCCCAAAAGTGAAACGTTACAGTTGATGAGGTTGTGACCTCTTTCAGCTTCATGGAAAATAAGGTTAAAAAGATGCTTGTACTATGAGATCAGGGGGAGCAAAATTATCTTCTTATTACTGCATGTGGATGATATATTGCTCACGTCAAATTACTTAACCGTATTGTATAAAGTTAAGCAATGTTTGGTCAAGAACTTTGACATAAAGTACCTTGATGTAGCATCTTTTGTCCTAGGTATTTGGATTCACTGGGACATATCTTAACACTCATCATACCTCTCACAAAATGCATACATTACGTATATGTTACAAAGGTTTAATATGGTTAACAGTAAACATGTTGTAACACCTATCTCTTATAGTGAGAGACAATCTTTGGCACAGTGACCAAAGAATAAAGTAAAGAGAGAGGCTATGAGGAATATTCCGTATTCTAGTACGATTGATAGCCTTATGTATGCTCGGCTATATACTAGGGAGGACATTGCATTTGCTGTTTGATTGTTTGGTCAGTGTCTGATAAACCCATATGTAGACCATTAAAATCCAGTCAAGTGAGTGTTAAGATAATTAAGGGAATCAAGGATTATATGTTGACATATAGAAAAGTCAAAAGACTAAACCTCGTAGAGAATCAAGATTCAAATTGAGCTATGTGTCCGAATGATCGAAAGTTCTCTTAAGGTTACCGTTTTAAGGTTGCAAATGGTATAATATTGTGGAAGAGTGTGTCAATTAGACATGGGTAATTTTCTCAACCATGCATGCATAGTGCATGCTATGGGGCTGCTTCGTAGACAGTTTAGCTCAAAATTTTGGTTTCTGAGTTGTCTATGATTGATTCAGTGGCTAAACTCATTCAGGTGTAATGTGATAATCAAGCTTCTGTATTGTTTAACAACAACATTGAATATCACAGGGTCTTAGCATTTTGAGATCAAATTCTTAATCATGAAGTAGTTGATAAGAAAAGGTAACGTTAAGGTTTGGAGCATTTAAAGATTGAGGAAGTAACAGTTGATTCTTTAACTGAAGGACTTTACCCACTTGTGTTTGAAACACAAGTATACAGTATGAGTGTTTTGAAGTCATTAGACACTATTAGTTAAAAGATTGTTATGTTTGCTCTATTTACATGTGTACATTTTAATGTATTATGACAGTATGACGGTTTATTAATAAAGATGATCATCGGTTATCCTCAGTAATATGTGTTGTCATACATTGTCATAATACGTGTGGAAGTCTTAAGATTTGTGTTGATCTTAAGCATTTTAAAGGTCATTGGGCATTTATAAGGATTGATCTTGAGCCTATGTCATTAGACACATACAGTTTTATACGGATATATCCTTAAAGTTTGGCATGACATAGGGGAATATAAGTTTTTTAATCCTTTAAAGGTTCTCTAATACAGTTTAGCATTCAGTTGGAGAACATAAAATTTTTCTCTAATGCTATTTGGGATATGGTGAGAGGAAATAAGTTTTCTCTAATGTTGTTTAGCATTCGGTGAGAGAAAACGGGATTTCTCTATTGCAGTTTAGCATAAAGTTAGAGAAATCAAGACCTATTAGATCATAAAGGTATCATTGTAGTCTGCCACACTGAATTTTCCCACATGTTAGTAAGGTATTAGATATTTGTGATTATATTAGACCTGTGTCACACATGACACATGTGCTTGACATTTCTGATATCGAAAGCCTTACAAGGCAGAATGTTGGACTTTCATTATCTTTGGATCAACTGTTTTGTTTTTAAACTTAGTCGACTAATACAGCAGCGTAGCTTAACCAAGTTTTTAAACTGTTTTTAAAGTTGAGTCAAAACTGCAATTAATAATTGTCCAAGGGGGAGATTGTAAGACATTTTTGCCCCTAAGGGCAATTTTGTCAATTTCTCATACAGTGGACAGTTATTAATTGTAATTTGATTTTAAATAAATTATTAGTTAAGTTACGTAATTTAATCCAGATAAAGATAATAAAGTGACCCAACAAATGATTTAAATCAATGGGTCAAAGTTTGGGTAAAAAATAAATCACTTTTAGTGTGAACCTGGTCCATATCGTTTTTGTGATAAGGAAGCCCAATATAGAAGCTATATAAATAGATTAGGTCTCCTGCAGTTGCCCATATCATTCAAGAGCATTCAAAATTCTAACCCATTAAGAGAACTTGTATTTTGAGAAAATTGTAGAAAGGCCTAAGCCATATGTCGGTGAAGACTTTTCGTAAAGGTCTCAGGAAATTGGATCTCATTTAGTGCCCGAAATTAGCATCGAAATTAGAGATAGAACCGAAATAAGGTATTCTGTATTCTTTTATCTTTAATCCTTTCACGTTTGATCCTGAATACGTAATAAGATCTGTTCTACCTATTACAGGGTTGGGGTCCAAATACCAGCTCAATAGTGAGAAGAAACGGCTAGACTGAATATGACTAAAAGTGTACATCATAAAGCTTTAAAGATATGCATTGCGACGGTGGTATATTTCTTATGGCAAAACAAGAATAGAAGACTCTTCAGAGGGGAAGCAAGAAAGATGGAACAAGTCTACTATAAAATAATTCCACATACCCAGATCTCCATGCTGGCAAGAGGATTAACAGATATCATCTCGCCCAACATTAGAACATCATAGAGTGCTATAGTGTTTAATTTTCTTACTGTTTTTGTAGTCTTATCTATATTGTAAACTGTTACAATGCTTTTTATTTATTTTTTAATATAATAAATCTTTAATTTTCAAAAAAGAAGTGTAACCGATGGACCATACCAAGTTGCTTCAAGTGTGGACGGTGGACAAAAGTATTGCGAGATGTGACCATACAAATATCAACTTGCTAAGACGGCATTGAAGATCTAACAACCAACCATATCACCGGTCGTCACAGAGTAGAAAATACGTTAGTGACTTGAACAAAATAGCCCAAAGTCAATGAGTCCTTTTTCAAAAGTTCATCCCAAATCCAAACCTAACACCCAACCAAACTCGGTGACCATTTTCTATATAAACATTGCAAATTTGCAATCAAGGGAATACTCGTAAAGAAGACAAC